>PVKB01003852.1:0-173655 GCA_004027205.1 Ctenodactylus gundi | reverse complement strand
CGACCAGGTGACCAGGCAGAGGCAGAAAGGAGGGAGGAGGGATTAGGATGTGACTTTGTGATAAACTTGGCCCTGAGTAATGACGTTGTGATGAACGTGGCCCTGAGCCAATGCTTTAGACCTTCCCGGGAAGACTGTGAATCCCGCCAATGGGAAATGGTGGGGGGAGGGCCTTGCGAGTTAGGAAAAAGGTCCCCCCCCCACCATGCTTGCCGGTCTTTTCTCCACTTGCACGTGGGAAGGACACCCTTTTGCAAAAGGAAATTAAAGCCTCATACCCTGTCGTCCATGCCTCCCAAGTCCATCCTTTGTTTGGACAGGAAGATTGCTATGCGCCGTTTCTAACACTAGTAAGAGAGGGGGTTTGGGAAAGGGGCCTATAAAAAATAAAGAGCGCAGTCTCTTGCTGCCGCTGTCGCAGCCTTCCCCTCTGTGTCTCTGTGTGTGTGTCTGTGTCTTTTTGTTCATTCCTCCCTTCTAGGACAAGTGGACCGCAACAAGTGGTGCCTCAACATGGGGCTGGAAGGTATGGAACTGAAACAGTGAGAATCTTCGTAAAGGTGCGGGGTTTACTGGAGTGTTTTCGGCATTAATCATGGGAAATTCCCCCTCATTGCAAGATGAGTACGCACGTTTAATCAGGGAACTCCTACACTCTACAGGAGTGGAAGTAAAGGATAAACTTTATTAAAAGATTGTTGGAACGGGCTGAGAAATCCTGCCATTGGTTTGAGTGTCCGCAAAAGGCTCAACTGAATCTAAAGAAATGGCAACGGGTAGTTAAAACTCTTAGACAAGAGCATCAGAAGGGAATGTTTTGGATTTCAAGCTTTGGTCTCTTTGCAGTGCTATTACTCTGGCTTTAGAGTTGTTTGAAACATACTCCTAGAAGGCCTCCCAGGGAAGTCGGTCTCTTGAGGATAAAGGAGTTTTCTGGGCCAGAGGAGCCTGTTTCTGACCTTGTTGGGGGTGGGGCAGATTCCGCCATCTCTTCAGATAGCAAGAGTGCTTTACACTCTAGTTCTGATTCTTCCGAATTGCAGGAGCTTCCTGTATCAGAACAATCACAGGGACTTATGGATTCTATGAAACGTTTAATGGATCAATTGGGATTCGCGCCAAATTCCTCTACAGGATTGCCTCTTTGCCCTAGTGTGTTCCCGGCTCAGAGCGCCCCAGAGCCTGCTGCGCCGCCACTGGGGGCTAAACGCTTTTACTTTTCCACCTTTTGCGCCCTGGACAGGCTAGGCTATTCGTCATTTCAGCCGCAGGATACTGGGCAACAGAAAGGGGCCATGACTCGTCTGTGTTAGAGGGTCCAGATTTTCCTTCTGTCTTTCCTATTCAAAGACAGGATGTTGCTCCCAATGCACAGTAGGGGGCGGAGTTCAAGTTAATTATAGCCCACTTCAGTATAAGGTCTTGAAAGAGCTCAAGCAGGCTGTCCCTGATTATGGACCTCAATCTCCCTTTGTTCTGGGTTAGTGAAAGACCCAAGCTGAACAGACTTCAGCACAGGTTTCAAACCTATTCTAAAAGTTACTAGATCAAAGCCTCACCTTCCTCAAATTGTAAAACAATTGTAAAGGGACGCCCAAGGCCAGGATAGCCTTGGGGTACTTGGTTACCTAGTTACAGCCAATCAGAAAGGAAAACTAATCTGGCATTCCTGGGCCTGGGGCAAAGAGTAAACAAACCTGGCATTCCTGGGCCCAGGGCAGAGTCAAGAAATCATAAATAAGTTGCCCAGTGACAACTAACCAATCACTGGACGCCCCCTTTAGACCCTACCCAGGCCACTAAACCACCACACTCTGTTGTTTACAACCAAAAGACTCCTAAAAGGTCATGACTGGGTTATAACAAAAGTTATGGCCACTCTGCCTCATGTAAGTGGTCAGCATCACCGTCATAAAAACCGTGTACTTATGATTGCTTCTATACAAATGATAATGTACCTGTGTCACATCTCCTGAGACCACCCCTGCCCCTACCCCAGAAAAACCCTGCTCATCCTTTATTCTGGGCCCTCTGCACAGATCCACTGCGTTGGTGAAGTCACAGAGCCAGAGCTTAAGCCCAAATAAAAGCTCCTTGTTCTTGCAGGCCTGACTGGTTCTCTGGTTATTTGGGGCTCCCCGAAATCTGGGCATAACAGATGCATATGCTGGAGCAAACACACTCATTCCTATGACTGGGGAACGCTTGGAAAAGTGGTTTTGGAGGGATCTCAGTGGTTACAGCTGAAGAGCTGGTGGTGGAAGCTCATGTTCAGGCTCACGCCAACACCAGCCATAATCCTCCAGGACCTACTGAGGAGGAATTAACAGGCACTGGAAATTATTCCATGATGATAGCACAGTGTGGTTTGGGAGATGCCGCTTTGGCTCAATTAAACAATATTTTCTTAAAGACATGGATGAAGGTCCAGGTTTCAGGGTGCATACCTGTGTCACATACTAAAAAATTTCAGGGTCCTAATGAACCCTATGCTGACTTTCTTGCTAAGTTTAAGGATGGGGTCAGTAAGGGAGTAGGACGTTTGGACGCAGCACAGGTTATTACACAATCCCGTGCTTTTGAGAATGCTAATGAAGAGTGTAAAAAGATTTTGAGACCTTTAAAAAGCCAGGGTGCTAACCTAGATGAATATATCTGCACCTGCAGCGGAGTGGGAAGTTCTAGCTTCCAGGCTCAGCTGTTCGCCAGAGCTTTGGCTACTGCCTTAAATAAAAGGCAGGTTTGCTATAATTGTGGGAAGCCTGGACATACTCGGAGAGAGTGTAAAAAAGGGAAAGATCTGCTGCGTCCCTCTAACAGAGGGAGCCCTCCCAGACCTTGCCCACGTTGCGCGAGAGGGTTTCACTGGTCCAAGGAGTGTCGCTCTAAATGCGATAAAGAAGGAAAGTTGCTTGATGTCCCTCCCTGCAGTTTAGTTCGGGAAACGGGAACGGGAGACTGGCCCGGTACCGGACAAATAATACGGGGCCTACAGTCTTTCCTGTGAGCCAGGGGAGTGCTCACTGGGTGATGCAACCTTAAAAGTTTCTGATCTTAAGGCTGCTATACAAGGGAGTGCTGCAGCAGATCTGGCAGTAACTCAATCCTACACTTTAAGTCCTAATGGGTGCACTTATACATTAAGCACAGGAGTACATGGCTCTCTTCCCCATTCGGTGGAGTTGCTTGTAGGCCACAGCACTCCTGCTATGGCCGGACTTCGAATAATTGACTCTGATTATGTAGGTGAAATAAAGATTATGGCTCATGCTGACAAGGTTCTATCAATTTCTGCTGGGGAAAGAACTGCTCAATTGTCACTGCTTAAACATCATCCTTTTAAAGGCCTTCCTCCCCAATGGAGAGGTAGATTTGGTAGCACAGGACATCAGGTATTCTGGGAAACTCTTATTAATGATCAAAGACCTTCTCTTCTGTTACAAATTCAAGGACACTCGTTTCGTGGTCTTGTTGATACTGGGGCCGATGTTTCTACTATCTGCTCTGTACAATGGCCTCCCGATTGGCCTCAAGAGCATGTTCAGGCTACTCTTTCAGGATTGGGTACAGCTTCTCAAGTGTTTTGAAGCCTAGAACCTCTGCCAATCCAGGGGCCTGAAGGGCAGAAAGCCTCTGCTTACTTCTATACTGTAGATACAGCTACCAATATTTGGGGCAGGGATATTTTAAAACAATTTGGTGCCTTCTTGTCTATTCCTTCTTTACCAGATTCTGTTAAAAATATGATGTTAAGTAAGAATTTTCACCCCTTCACACCTCTTTAAACTCATAGCCACTGTTCGATGGCCTCAAGCTTTACCCTTACAGTGGGTAATTACTACTCCAAAGTGGGTCAAACAGTGGCCTTTAACAAGAGAAAAGCTGGAGGTCTTAAAAATGTTAGTCCAGGAACAATTAGATGCTGGTCATATTGAACCTTCCACTTCCCTTTGGAATTCCCCTGGATTTGTTATTAAAAAGAAGAGTGGCAAATGGCGTTTTCTTATGGATCTCAGAGAAATAAATAAATGTATTAAATCTATGGGTCCTCTTCAGCCTGGGTTGCCTCTGCCTTCTATGATCCCTGAAGGCTAGGCTGTTTTAGTAATTGATTTAAAAGATTGTTTCTTTACTATACCATTACAAGAGGAGGATAAAGAAAAATTTGCTTTTACCATTCCTGAATATAATAATGGATGGCCAGTTGCTAGGTGTCAATGGAAAGTTCTCCCTCAAGAGATGCTTAACAGCACCACCTTGTGTCAAGAGTTTGTTGACAGGGCCTTACAACCTGTGAGGATGAAATACTCAAATCTTATTCTTTATCATTACATGGATGATATTTTACTGGCTGCTCCAAATGTTCACATCTGGGATCTTTTTTATCAGGAACTACAACAACAATTACGAAATTATCATTTATGCATAGTACCTGAAAAGGTGCAACTTGATCCCCCTTTCTCATATTTAGGATATCATGTGGAACAGGTTATTAGACCTCAAAAAATTCAAATTTGTAGATATAATCTTCATACGCTTAATTATTTTCAAAAATTGTTAGGAGATATTAACTGGATCCGACCAACTCTAGGTATTCCTACTAATCAACTTCAACACCTAGTTACTACTTTAGAGGGAGATCCTCGATTAGATAGCTCAAGAGTTTTGTCCCCAGAGTTTTGTCCCCAGAAGCTATAAAAGAGCTACAACTTGTTGAAGAACGTTTAAATTCTGCTTTTGTATCTCGTATAAATCCTAAATTGCCTTTATACTTCTATGTATTCCATATTCCCCACTCCCCTTCAGGTTGTATAGGACAAAAAGATCGACTGATGGAGTGGATATTTTCGCCAATCCAAGCGATTGGTTACTTATCTAGATAAGGTTGCTTCATTAATTTACAAGGAAAGACATCGCATACAACAATTACAGGGTAGAGACCCTGAGGTTGTAATAATTCAATTAAGTTCTTCACAGATTCAAAAACTATTTGAAATGTCAGAAGCTTGGCAAGTTGCTTGTGCTGATTATGTAGGTCAATTTGAAAACCACTATCCTCCTTCAAAATTATTTTCTTTTTAAAAACACGTAATATTCTTCCTGCTTCAATAATAGCCCAATTCCCTGTTCAGGGCCCTACCTTTTTCACTGACACCTCTACACATGGACGTTGCAGACACTGGGGAACTAAAGGTTCTTGTGTGGAGACTTATTCCCAAATGTTAATCCAGCAAGGAGAACTTATGGCTATTTGCTTACTATTAAAAGATTATCCTTCTATACCTTTAAATGTTGTTAGTGATTCTCAATATGGTGTTCTGACGGTTACTCTAATAGATCAAGTTACCTTGCCTCTCTTCCCTATGATACCTATTCAATATCTTTTCCACTATCACTTCTCACTTCAAGGACATATCCACTATTTATTACTCATATTCAAGCTCATTTTAATCTTCCCGGACCCTTGTCAGAAGGAAATCACACAACTGATCAATTATTAGTCGGTAATGTTGAAGTGGCCTCTCGTGAACATACTTTACATCATACTAACGAGATTTACAACTCAAACATCATATTACTCCTTGACAGGCTTGAGAAATTGTTCGACAATGACCCTCCTGTGCTCCCTTTAACCTTCCTTTACAACCTGCAGGTGTAAATCCTCGAGGTACTTCTACTAATTGTCTCTGGCAGATGGACGTGACTCATTATTCTCCTCTTGGCAAACTAAACTATATTCATCACACTACTGATACAGTCTCTCATTTCCAATGGGCTTCAGCCCTTAGTTCTGAAAAAGCTGATGCAGCTATCACACATTTACTTCAGTGTTTCTCTATTATGGGAATGCCACACAATTAAAAACTGATAATGCTCCTAGCTGTACGTCACAAAAATTTCAATCTTTTCTTCATAATTTTAATATTAAACACATTACTGGTATTCCTTTTAACAGTCAAGGACAAGCTATAATTGAACGAGCTAAGTGGACTTTAAAACTGTAATTACAAAAACATAAAAGGGGAATAGCAGGTATAGTAGATACTCCACGCAATATTTTAAACAGAACTTTATATACTCTGAATTTTTTAAATATTTGGAGTGACACTGTAGAGTCCTCAGCTGAACGTCACTTTTCGAAGGAAAAAATGCAAAACTTGGAGATTCCTATATATTATAAAATCATGGATGGTAAATGGGTAGAAGGAGAAATATTAAAAAGAGGTCGAGGTTATGCTCTTATCTCCACAGAAAACAGATCTGAGTGGATTCCTACTCATGACATAGAACTCAAAGATGGCAAAACAAAGCTAGAATGAAGATATCCTCCAGACATTCCAGAACCTGTCTACTCACTGATCACTTACTTATGACACCTGTAAGGCAGACCCTCCTACCTGAGGCCAACTTAAGAAACTTACTCAGCTGGCTGAAAACACGCTGCAGCAGGTAGAACAACTTAAAAACCCTAGCACCCTGCTGCTAGCTATGCTGGCCAGAGTCACCTACCAGGTAAGTGGGGAAATGACTCATAACCACAGCTATTGGGCCTCTGTACCAAATCCTCCTTTGTTACAAATAGCTTCATGGCAAGGCCCAGAATACCAATCTTTACAAATGATTCCTCTTGGATGCCACCTCCTTTTCTTGATTATATGCCCAGTGACTCCATAGCTAATATTAATGGTTCCTATGCTACTGGAGGTGAGGGGCATCCTATATGTATAGGTAATCTCACTGTTTACAACCTAGAAATGAAGCTTGGGGTCTTGTATATAACCATTCTCATTTTGCTCAGCAGACTATTCTCTTTGCTGCACAAAGTTTTAAAATATTAAATAATGATATCCCTGACAGTTCCTCCACTTTACCTTTGTGTCCTACACCCAATGCAGGTCCTCAGTTACAACATACAGTGTGGACTCGATGCAGAGGACAAGTTCCCCATGTCGTTATAAATGACTCTGATTTTATTGTCACTGATTGGAGCCCTCCTGGGGCCTTAAGGGCAAAATTTTCTAAAATGACACTTCGATGGCACCACCATGGTGGCTCTCTTGCCACTGACGGTAATGAAACCTTGGTCTGGCCTGAGTGGGTCCTCTCGCCTTCCTTATTGCATAGAAAAGGTCATTCAACAGTCCAAGGACCTCTTTGGAAGTTATCTGCGGCCCTAAAATCAATAGAAGTCTGGGCCGGTAAAATGTTTTTAAATATTAATAACATTGCAGCTCCTTTCCATGTACAGCTAATATTATATTACTGCCCGTGTAAAAGCTCCATATGTTTTAAATCAAGGGATATTTATAGTGGAATTCCTCTACCGGAATTCTCAAATGCACAAGTAACTGTTCTCTTTTTCATTTTATTAATTCATCTATGAGTTTTAATATGTCCTATGAAAGCATCTGCCTTTTGAAAGCCCACCGTGAGCAGTGGATTCCTGTTAACCTTACTCACCCTTGGAGTGATTCATCTACTGCTTATCGACTCCTTCATTACCTAATGAAGCACTCTCGACGCAAGAGATTGGTGGGACTGGTTCTTACTATCATCTTTGGACTGGCTGCAATTGCTGTGACAGCTGCCACTGCAGGACTGGCATTACATCAGAACCTACAAACTGTAGACTTTCTACACCAATGGCATAAAGACTCACATGATCTATGGCAGCGCCAACATGCCACTGGTGGACAAATGGCCAGGGACATTCGGGACTTACAACATACAGTTTTTTGGTTGGGAGATCAATTGTCTTTGTTATCTACAAAAGTTCAGTTAAGATGTGTTCGAATACTACAGGTATTTGTATCACACCTGTACCCTTTAACGTATCCTATGGATGGAATCATGTAAAAAGGTTAATTGGGCATAATAATTTAACAGCAGAGACAGGAGTTAGAAAGACGTATAGGGAATACTTTCAGCAGGGAATTGCCTGAGTTAGAAAAAGGCGAGACATTTCAAGGAATTGTTGAAAAGTTACAGCAGCTAAATCCCTTTCCTACTTTGAAGTCCTTTTTTACTTCCACTCACATTAATTTATTATTCTCCGTCTCTTTTCTATTCTTTTTAGTCCTCAGAGAATGGCTCAACCGAAGGTCAGCAATAGATAGACACCTCGATTTACAAGTTTTCCAGCAGCATCTTGCTAGGCTCTAATTCTATAGTAAAACAAAAAGGGGGAAATGAAGGGAACCAAGAATTAAAGACACAGACTACTAAAGCCTAAATGTAAAGATTTAAACCAGTCTGGAGTCCACTCTGTTCTCACAAAGGAGACAGACAGTATCTTTGGCTTCCCCCGGAGATTATGAGCCCCTGCCTGCAAACAGGAGGGACTTGGAATCCCAGGTACTCTTTGTCTTGCCCCCTGAGATGATGAGCCCTCACTTGCAAATGAGGCAGGCTGGGGTCTCAGGTGGTTCTTATCTGCCACCCAAGGTGAGCCACTGCCTGCACACAGGATAGGCTGGCAGTCTCTTGCAACTGAGGGCCTCTCTTGGATTGTGGCCAACAGAGGCAAGTGGACTTTGGCAAGCCTTGAGACTCCTTGACTAGTTAACAAAGCCAGGTGGCCTGATAAGAGATGTAAGACAGAATTAGGTAGAGGTCAGCTAGTAAGAGAGGGGGTTTGGGAAAGGGGCCTATAAAAAATAAAGAGCGCAGTTTCTTGTTGCCACAGCCTTCCCCTATGTGTGTGTCTTTTGTCTGCATCTTTTTTATTCATTCCATTCTAAGACATGTGGACAACAAATTGGATTTTCCAATCCAGAATTGTTAGGAATAAATCTGTACTATTTACATACACCTGGCATAGGATATTTTGTTATAGCAGCACAAACACCCCCTTTCTGGAGATCAGAAAAGTACCAGGTTCCAGTAAGTATGGCCTAAAAAATATAGTAACATCAGTGACATCTGCTTGTTTTGTCCAAGCTGATAGATTACAACCAAAGAGTGGGTCTTGGGACTTGAGGTGAGTAGCCAGGAGTTTGAGTCCTCACCCTCCTCTGGTCAGCTAGGCAGTTTACTGCACTAGACTGCTTTATCATAACTCTTGACTTTACATCTACCTAGCGCTGGTCACTCTGCAAGATGTAAAATTAAATGTGCAGTTCAAGTCAGCATTTATAAAATTTCACTGACAAGTAAAAAAACGTTAACAGATGAAGTGCTACAACATGTTCTTATGTGGGGGTGAATATACATTGTAGGAATTCCAACTATTAAAAACTTAATCAGCTGGGTGTGGTGGCCCACACTTGCGATCCCAGCACTTAGAAGGCTGAGGCAGGAGGATTACTGTGACCTCGAGGCCAGTCTGGGATATATAGTGAGTTTAGGACCATAGATTACAGAGAAAGACCCGGTCTCAAAAGCAAAAACAAACAAACTAATTGAATGAGGCATGGTGATACACACCTGTAATCCTGGCCTCCTACGACAATCACAAATTCAAGCCCAGCCTGGACAATGTAACAACTCTGCTCAAAATTTTTTAAAAATTAAGGCTGGGGATGTAACTCAGGGCAGACTCTGACTGGGCTCAGTTCCCTGGACAAAAGAAATTATATAATACAATCCTTCTTCCTATGTTGATTGTTATAAGTGGAACATTAAAGAAAATGCTTAAAATAAATCTGCCAGGCATAGTGGCACATACGTATAATCCCAGCACTCTAGAAAGCTGAGGCAAGACATCACAACTTGCTCAGCCTGGGCAATTTAGCACCTTAGCAAGACCCAATCTCGAATTTTAAAAATACAATAAAGGTTAGGGATGCAGCCCAGTGGAAACGCTGTGGGTTCAACCTCCATTACCAAACACACCAGAAGAAAAGAAGAACAGAATTTACTATTTGAAATGGAAATTTACACAAAGAAGCAAAACACTGGGTGGGTGTAAAGGGGAGGTAGTCAGAATCATGAAAGTCAAAGTGGACGATAAAATAATGTTCATTAAACAATAATTATAATAAACATTAATGAAATGTGATAAAACTTTCATCTGTTAAGTTAAAAAAACTTAAACTGGGTATAGAATTTCACAAACAAGGGGCAGGAGGAATGGCTCAGTGGTTAAAGCGCTTGAGCAAGCACTAAGCCAAGCGTTAGTACCCGTGTTCATTTCCCCAGCACCACATACGCTGGGCGTGGTGGCGCACGCCTGTAATCCCAGCACTCGGGAGGCTGAGACAGGAGGATTGCCATGAGTCCAAGGCCAGCCTGGGCTCGGAAGTGAATTCAGGACCAGCTTGGACCACAGAGCGAGACCCTGTCTCAAAAAAAAAAAAAAAGAAAAGAATTTCATAAACAAGAGTCCTAATAGCCCCACAAGGGTCTTATAGGGATGAAAATTATTTTAATAATGTTGAAAAAGTATTTCCAAGGGTTTAAAAATGTTTATCCAATGGCCAAATAAAATTTTAACACTACACAATTTCAAATTTTATTTCATAAGTAAAAACTTAAATGGTCAAATACACGAAGTAGAAGGCCTCTTAAAATATTACAAGAGAGGGACAGGTGGCAGTGGGCACGTGGAAGCAACCCTCAATTCTGCTGCTGGGCCCAGCCTCAAGTGACTCGGGTGAGCACTCAGAAGCCACCCACAGGGAGGCCATATGTGGGCACTAGATCCCGGCCACTTGTGGGCAATCAGAAGCCTCCCCCGTAGTGTCTAGAGGGCCCAGACTTGGTTGTGCACATAGAACCCACCCCGGGGTGGTTGCCAGACCTTGCTACAGGTTTGCACTTGGATGCCATGCTTGGGGTGGCTATCAAGTCCTACCTTGTGTGGGCACTTGAAAGCCACCCTTGGATTGGTCTGCTGCTGGGACTTGCCTTGGGTGCGCACTCAAAAGCCACTCCCGGGGATGCTGCTGGGCCCAGCCTTAGGTGTGTACACGGAAGTCACCCTCAGAATGGCCGCCAGACCTGGGCTCAGGTTCTTACTCGTAAGTCACCCCCAGGATGTCCACTGGATCCAGCCTCGGGATCCACCTCCTTTTTCTGCCAAGAGCTAATGAGGACACCTGAAGAGACCTTCACTCCAGCTACCTTGGGACCAACAGAGAGGAGGAAAAGCACCTCCTAGTGACTCACAAAAATTACACCTAAAGTGACTGGGACCACCATCTCCATCAGGCCCCTCTCTTCAGAGCAGCCAAGCTTTGAGTCACATTCTGGATTCCTTTAATATATTCTGATGAAGCAACAGGAAGGTGAGCACAAAGGTGAATCAGAACGACCTTCTGTGTGTGCGGTACTAGGGATCGAACTCTGAGCCTTCCCATTGAATCAATTACATCTCCATCCTTTTAAAATTTTCTATTTACTACAAGACAGGGTCTTGCTATGTCACATGGGCTGGACTGGAACTTACAATCTTCACACCTCCACCTCCCAGAGCCCTGGGATAACAAGAATATATCACAAAGCCGGGTGAGCTGACCTTTTTAAACAGGATTATTTTGGCTTACTAGCTCTGCTTCACCACCTGCGAGAGTAATTGCACTTTCTGAAATCAAGACTCAGTCATCAGTGACAATGCAAATGCTGAGAACCCACAGCTGAGTTTTTCTCTTCCATTAGAGTCTTACCTCTCAGCTCCTACCAGGCTTGCTGGCTAAGATACATACAGGACAAATTCTTTAGACAGCTTTCCTCTTCAGTTATGTACAGACATAGGAAAACAGAATACTAATGTGATAAAACCAAATGCCACACAACTATGCACTCAACTCCAACACTAGCAGGAAGTCACAGGTTGATCGAGCTTTCCTCCTATACCTGGACAAGAACAGCTGCTCACTCAGTCACTGTTTTCAGCCATCCACAGATCTGTCCATCTGTCTATCCATTCTACATAGAGGTACCAGAGCAGATGCCAACAGAGCAAAGCCCAAATATCAGGCAGAAGTTCCAGCTTCACTGTGTACTTGCACGAGGTCTGGGTAAACCACGTCATATCTCCAGGCAACCGTTTCCTCATCTCTAAAGCAAGGACAATAATAGCATCTAGTAGTAGCATAGTCACAATCATTAAATGACCACAGTAATGCAAATGCTTGACAAAGAATAAGCCCTCAGGGTTAATCACTATAACCACGGTAAAGATAATAATTACTATGACTATTACAAACACATACTCATCCGCAGCTATGTACCTGGCAGGCTATGTTCTAGGTACCAAAGAGTTACAGCCCTCTGAATTTACAAGACTTCAGCAGAGCATTGGATTTTTCATGGCGCCATCTCCAAAGTCAACTCCTCCGTTGCCAGGCATGAGGCTGGGCCCAGACACCAGAGCCATTTGCAGCATGTGGATCTTCCCAATCCTCCAAGCCATGTTCAAACAATTATGAGCCTTATGGGCAGGTATCTATGACCAAAGAAGGCCAGCCTAGAAGAGTGCTCATCTTACAGGGGCATGTTTTCATGGGGCTTTTGGGTTATTGTTGGGCAATGCAAAGCCACAGAGTGAGCTGCAAAACAAGTTTTCATAAGCTCAATGTATCCCCAACCAGGGATGGGCTCATACTGCCACGACCACAGTAAGGTTAAACAACATGCTTCGCCAGGCACTAAATACTAACACAGCTCCAACATCAGTGGATTCATAATTAAAACTGATGACAATAATTTATGAAACACAATATCATCTTTAGATACTCTTTTGGAAAAAAAAAGGAGAAAGGAGAAGAAAAAAATGAAGGGGCCTAGCAAACTCAGAGGTTTAAAACTGTTTATGCAGGAGGAATGGCACAGAGGTGAAATTACACACACAGAAAGCCCAGTCCATGAGGTGGATCCACCAGCACCACATAAAGCTGGGTGTGGTGGCACATGCCTTTAATCACAGGACTCTGGAGGCCAACATAAGAGGACTGCCTTAGATGGCCAGCCTGGGCTTCACAGTGAGTTCACGATCAGCTGGGCTATAGAGGAAGACCCTGTCTCCAAAAAAAGAAAAGTCTTCATGCATTTTCCCCTTGAATGTTCCCCCACCACCATGCAGCAGCTCTGCACTAAGTAAATGAAAAGAGAAGAAACCTTGCTGCAGCTTCTTCCTGAGAAAGATCATCTTCTTTGCTCCCTGTGACTTGGCTTCTGTCTGCAATGGGGCCAGCAGCTCTCTGGCCTAGGTCTCTGCCATGTACCTCCCCCCACAAAGGAAACTGTGTGAGACCTTGTGAAACGTGTAAGCTAAGTAAATCTTTCTTCCCTTAACTTATGGGTGTAAGGTACTTTGTCACAGCAATATAAAGTAACTAAAACATTTGCCTAGAAAGTGCAAGGCCTTGAGTGGATTCCCCAGCACCACATAACCCTAGTGTGGTGGCGCAGGTCTGTAAGCCTACCTATAATCCCAGCACTCCAGAAGCTGAGGCAGGAGGATTGCTGCAAATTGATGGCCAGCATGGGCTACATAGTGAGTTCAGGACTAGCCTGGACTGCAGAGTTAGATCATGTCTTCAAAAAAAAAAAAAAAAAACCAGAATAGCATAATGATAAAAGCCTCATTGTTATCAGAACTCATTAAAAAACCACACACTTCATTCGCCTTAGTTATAAACAGTCTGGGAAGCTCAATCAGCAGTGTGAAATTACCAACATGAGATGATGCTGGGGTGGAGATATCTCAAATGTTGATAGTACAAAGCTAGTATCTAAAGGATTTATCAGTGCATTTTCCTAACACAGGTGAACTTTAGCATCTCAGAACACCTGTCAAATACTAACTCATTCACGTATCTGCACTACATAAAAAGCTCCACCTGTAATTGTAAATCACTCCTAAATTGTCCCTTGCTGGCTTTCTCTTTTACATAACGAAGGAAAAAATCACTAAAGCTTCAATTAAGATTTCACAGATAAGCCTGGCATCGTGGCCCGTGTCTGGCAGGAGGATTGCCTTGAGTCCAAAGCCAGCCTGGGCTCCATAGTGAGTTCAGGAACCACCTGGACTACAGACTCTGGCTCAAAAAAAAAAAAAAAAAGAGTTAAGTCTTCATTGGAACTTCAATCTGATGTTCTCAGCTCTATCTACAAGGTGTCAGAACATCTATTCAAAAACTAAACCATAAATAACTTCCACAGGGTTGAATTGGCTTTGCTTTGACATGACTGAACTGGCAGGATGTAAAGACACTTAATTACTGAGAATTAATCAGTAAGAAACTAGAAAAATATTGTTAGCTGATCATTTGCCATGTAGATTACAGACTTATTAGGCCTAATTAAACTTTCTGAACAAACACGCTTGTTAATTACATGAGTTAACTTTCCCCCCAAAAAAAGGACAATACAATCTGTATGCTAGCTGTAGTTAGTGCTTTGATGCAAAGATAAAATCCCCAACACAGAGATTATTTCAGGTGTCCAGCTGTTCCTGTAATAATAAAGACAGGTTACCCTTTCAGGTCGAAAGTGACAGAGAGGGAAGGGGGTAGTTGGGAATGAAAACAATACCAAGGCTAAGGGGACTCTTCAAGCCAGTAATTTTTACTAGACAAGCATTTTCTTTGTTTTTGCGCATGCGCTCGCATTTGAACTGGGCCCTGCTAGTGACCAAAGTCATCTTTCATATGCATACACAAACTAAAACTGACAGCTGAGCCCTAGGAAGCCCTTTAAACCAAGGGCCTTTCCACACAAAAGGAAAAAAAGGGAAAACGAACAGATGAAATGGGAAAAGCCAACATTTCTAGGGAACTTAACAGACCACACAACTTTCTTTTCCAACACCATCCAGCTGGGATTTGCCGTGGTGGCATTCCGGACCCTAGCTATTGTGCCCACCACGCAGGAGCGCACGGAGGCAGGCCGCAGGAGCTGGACACCTGCACGTCCTGGCCCAAGGCCGCACTGAAAGTGTGGGACGCAGCCGCGCCGGAGGCCTTTCTCCTCCTAGGAAGGGTCTGGCTGCGCCTTCTGGCGGAGAACCTCGGCCAGACGGGTTCTAAGCGCACCAGGAACGGCCCCGCCGCCAGCGCCTCCCACGCGGCACGCATCAGGCCACCTCAAGCTCGCCCCACCCGCCGCCACGAGGAGTCTGTCCCCGCCGCCGACGCCCTGGGCGCCTGGGGAGAGAGGGGGGTAGCGGCCAGACACCGCCCCGGGACGGCGGGCCGGGGCGCAGGGGAAAGCCGCGCTGACGGGCACCTACCCCAAGGACAACCGTCTGCCTGGCCCGCGCCCCCAAAGTCCCAGACACCTGCAAGCCCGCACCGACCGCGCCCCTTCTTTCTACCGGGAGCCGGGACAGCGGGCGAACTGGCGGCGACCGGCCCACGGCGACCTCCGCGCCACCCGAGGGCACGCCGGCGCCGTCAGCTGGTCCGCAGTCACCTGCCGCGCACCCCAAATCTCGGCTGCCGAGGAGTTCGGGGTTCCCTAACCCGCACCTGTCGGCACTTTCATCCCGCAGCCGGGAGCCCGCTCAGCTCCCCGCCATGGCGTCCCGCCGGAGCAGTCACCTGTAGCCAGGGCAGAAGAGAAAGTCTGCATGGCGCTCCAGCCGGCGCAGAGCCGCGCTGCTCCCGCCGCTCCGGGCGCGTCTCCCAGCTCCGTGCCCGCTCAGGGGCCTCCGCCTCTGTCCTGCGCGCCGAGCGCCGTCTGCCGCACGCGCGCCCCGCGCCGGGAGTAGAGGGGCGAGGCGGGCTGCACGCTAGTGCGTGCGCGCTGAAGGGAGGTAGGAGTCATAAGGGCGTGGTGGGCGGGGCGCCGGGACGCGCGGGCTGTAGGGACGTGGGGGTCGTAAGGGCGTGGTGGGCGGGGCTCAGGTGCGTGCGCGCTGTAGGGACGTGGGGGTCGTAAAGGCGTGGTGGGTGGGGCGCCGAGACGCGCGGGCTGTAGGGACGTGGGTGTCTTAAGGGCGTAGGGGTCGTAAAGACGTGGTGGGCGGGCCGCAGGTTCGTGCGGGCTGTAGGAGCGTGGGGGTCGTAAGGGCGCGGTGGGCGGGGCGCAGGTGCTTGCGCGCTGTAGGGACGTGCGGGTCGTAAAGGCGTGGTGGGTGGGGCGCAGGGGCGTGCGGAGCGCAGACATGTGGGGGTCGTTAAGGGTTTGGGGGTCGTAAGGGCTTGGTGGGTGGGGGAAACGGCCCAGGATAGGAGAGAAGGCAGCACGACCCCATGAGACCCGGGAGCGCTACATAGTGAGTTTAAGACCAGCTGGTAGATATGGAGTGACTTAAAAACTATGTTAAGGCAAGCACCCCCTTACCTTTATTCTTATATTTTTAAATTACCAGTTTAAAAATTCAATGGGAATATTTATGGTCATTTGGGTCACTGTGATTTTGGGGTGACGGGGTGGCCTGTAACTTTCAACTTGCCACTTTTTTAAATGATGGAATTGTTCCATGTCCCTTGAGTTCTTCCTGGATTTTCTAAACCTGGGTCATTTTTAAAAACTTATTATTTGCACCGAAGCTACCCCACAGAAAACACCTTCCTTCCAAAAACTGAGGAAAAAATATAAACAACAAGCAAATAAATTTCTGAAAGCCCTGGCATGTGTTTCCCTTGGTGTGTGTGGTACACTGGTAAACTAACATTGATGTTTCATCTGCAGAATGGCTCTGTGCCATTTTTCCTGGAAGCACAGCTTTTGAGTACTACCTGGTGTGGAAAAATAAAAGACTAAAATATTAGGAGTGCTGCACCAGAAGCAGAACGTGTCTTATATTTGAGTAGGTAGTCCTTTGGGGCACCCAGGGATGTATGCGGTTTTACCCAGGAAGGGTGGATCTTATAGAACTAGTAATGCCTTCCTGTGACAGGTTGCATGTGTCACCCGATTTTTGAAAGCATCATATTGTGCCCTTTCCTGTTTCCGCATCACTTTCCTAAGTACATTTCTAGGATCTTTCCGATTTCTTTGGATCATCCTTATTTTCTTCAAACTATGAGCCTTGCTTTATCGTCTAAACTCTTTACAGACCAGTTAGCCACTTGAAGAAAAAATCTAGCCCACATTTTAGATCTTATTAGGAACCAGCTCCAATTTCTTTGCGAGCCCTTGTGTGCTTTCACGTACTTGTTTTCCTGTGCTAATGTTGACAGCTGTGCCACAGTGCCCATGACATCATCCTGGCTTATGGGGTTGAAAGCTGGAGCTGACTGTGTATCTGGTACTATCCCCGGTGGTACCATGGTGATAGCAGCAGTACAGTCCCCGAAGTCATACCTGTCGCTCTACCCACTTTCCCCATCCACATAGGGAAGCGCTGATTTACCTCGGTCATTGCTCTAGGTAATGGCTGCATCATGAATGCTGTGAGCTAGACGCATTGTCCTCTTTACCACGTTCCAGGCTCACTGGGAGTATTTACTGGCAATAACAGACACGACATGCAGGGCTGGGCTGCTGGTGCCAGAGATATCTCACAGGGGGTGGAAAGGGGCCACAGAGAGGCTGAGCAGCTTGAATTTTAAAGGCCAAAAATAAAAGCAGCAGATACAGGAAGAGCTGATGCCCTTCTCTCCTGTCTGCGGCCAGCTGGTGAGGCACAGCTGTTGGTACTGTAGGAATCAGGATGTGGATAGCCCTCATAGATGACCTGGAACCCTTGGAAGGCAGAGGAGTGAGTCACAGACACTCTCCCCTTGACACCTCATCCTCATGCCCTTCCTTGAGGTAGAAACTCGCCTGGAACTTCGGTGCCAACCCTGAGAGCTGGACACCCCTTAAGCCTGAGGGGCAGTGGCGCTGAGATTCAGCCAGGGAGTGGAAAGTAGAGATGAGGCTCTGCTGTGACTGGGTCACCGAGCACAAGGGACTTGGGCCAGCTTTCTCCTGTTCCATATTCTGCAGCTGGTGCAGAACTTAGCCCATCAGATTGTGTCCACAGGGAGGGGAAGAAGGCTTTCCAAGGATGAGGCAAGACCTCAGGAAGGGAGATGGGCAGAGAGAGGGGTGAACCCTGAGGGGAGGGGTGTCTCTGCGTACTTGCCTGGACATTATTAGCATGACAACCCCGTAGTGACCTGACTTTATCAGGGTACTGGTTACTGGAGGAATCACAGCCCCAGTGACATGCAGGTTGTGGAAAGAGTTGTTCAATCGACAGTATGTACCTGAGTTATTTTTAAATCAGTCAAAAGTTTATTGAGTAGATGAAAAAAAGGGTCTTGTCCAAGGCACCAAGTGGCAATCTGAGTGTGTATCCAGAGTTGGAAGGATAAGTGAGAGGAGGACCCTGTGACAGCGGGAGGCTGGATCAGGTGGCCCGGCTCAATCTGCTAGAAGAATACAAAACAGATTCAACACCATGCAATGAGTTTTAGAAAGATTAGGAAAACTTACTCACTAAAGGCATAAGAGAAAACATCACAGGACATTGTCAGCACAGACAGCAACTGTCTTCAGGGAAGGAAATCCATGGTGTTACTGCCTCCCCCTGTGTATCTTTCCTGCCCCACAAGCTCCTTTGAGAGAGATGCCTCTGACAAATTACACCCGTGTCTAGAGAACACGTCCTTGTCTACCCAGCCAGCACTGCCTGAATCTCCTCCATTTCCTACTCTCCTCCTCCAAGGCCCAGTGAGGAATTTGGGATTTTACTTCATGAAAATACTAAACCATAAGACAGACTTCCATAGTGGAGGGCTAGGCCACAAAGGGCTGCGAAGTGCTCGCTGTAGAGGTAAAATGTACCCCTTGGGCATCTTCTTGAAGCCCTTTTTCTTTTTCTGGTCTATTCCAATGACTCAGCTAATGTCAGTTTCTATGTTTCCACAACATGCAGACACAGAGTCTTGGGAAGCCCACGCTCATGAGCACAGGGCCGCAGCCTGTGGGAGATGATACTAACTGCAGGCTCGGAAGCATTTCTCCCCTGAACACTCCCCCAGTTATTGATGGGTATGACTTAGTTTCAGTGACAAAGTCTCCTTCAGATCCATTTAAATGCCTTCTCTGCATGACCAGGCTCAGAAGGAAGAAGTGACGTATTCACATTCCCCTAAGCTGACCATGAGGAGGGTCTGCGTGCAGGGACCTATGACACAAGTCTCCCAGAAGGACAGCACAGTGGTGCTGGGGAGCAGGAAACCAAGCCCGAAGATCAAGGGAGTGAGAGACTTCTGGGAAAGCAGATCAGGCCCAGCTGTGTAAATGACTCTTAATATGATGGGAAGAGCATTGGGTCAGCATCCTGGTGGCAGGAACCAGGACGCTCAAGACAGCACGGTGGGGGACACATGAGGTGGGAACAAAGGGGCCTGACAGGGTGGCAGCGCATGGCAAAGAGGCGGGCGCACAGAGTTCCCTCTGCTTCTGGGGAGCACACGTGGTGAAAAGGTAGCAAGAGTGTGAACTCCCACGTCCTACCTCTACTTGAGATGGTAGAGGGTGGGGTCACCTTTACTCACTGGCGTCGGGCGCGGGCACTGGCGGGCCAGCGCGAGCGGGAGGCCCCAGGGCCCTCGGCGCGACGTCGCTCCGGCTCCCGTGCAGCTTCAGGTGGGCGCCACGGGCGCCTTTCGCAGTCGTCTCCCCGCGGACTCCAGGGCGCCCGCAAGCCACCACCTGCACCTCCTCAGAGCTTACGCTAGTACTGCGCGGCGACCAGCCGCCAGAGGGCGCGCCGTCCCCGCTCTTTGGCCTGGCATGGGCCTCGCCCTTTGGGGGGCTAGCCCTGGCCTCGACCTAAACCTTTGGGGTGCTAGCCCTGGCCTCGGCCTAGCCCTTTGGGGAGCTAGCCCTGGCATGACCTCGGACTAGTCTTGGGGGTTAGCCTTGATCTAGCTTTGGGGGGCTAGCCCTGGCCCGGCCTCGGCCCAGCCCCTTGGGGGGCTAGCCCTGGCCTGGCCTCAGATTGTGAGGCAGGTGGCAGTAGACCCTGCATGGCGCGTTCTCAGAGCTGCACCTCCTGGGACCGCTGCGCTGTGGGATCTGGTCTGAGGGCTCCTAGCTGTAGGGGTCCCTTGGAGGGAGGGAGGATTTTCTCAGGAAATGTGAAAGTGGGTGTGTGTGTTCTGCTACTTCAGCCCTGGCAGCTTGAGTATCTGAGTAATGACAGAAGAGAGAGTTGACTTCTCTTGCCCCAACCCCCCCCCCAACCCTCCCAAATCTCTCATGGGCCATGGGCCAGGTTACTACCTTGGCAGGGTCTAGGGTGCTCTGATCTCTGTGGCCCCAAAGAACACAGGCACTACTTTTTGGAGTAGATCTGAGGCACGTGCAGACGTGGCAATCTGAGCAGACATTTATGCTGACTCCTGGAATCTCCAGTCCTCCCTTACACTGGGGCCAATCCCTGCAAAGAGTCGCACGTTGCCTTAGCACTAGGAAATTGTGCCAGGGCTGCACAGGTGGGCTTCACCCTTTGCCCTTTGGTGTCTTCCCCTCCTTCTCTGGTGTATCCTTTGTCCATCATATATTTCAACGATGCATTACAAGAATCCCACAGAAAAGTGCATGGTTTGCTACGGAGAAGCAGGTAGCTAGTAGAGCTCTTCTGATTTCTTAGTGAATTCCCAGTGCATTAGTCAGCTTACCCAACTCTGAGACAAAAGATTCAACACTTAAAGGAGGAGCTGTTTACTTTGGCTCAAGGTTTGGGAGACTCAACCCATGGTCAATGCTAATGATATAGTGTTGCAGAGGCTGGTGATGTGGGTAGTAGAAGAATGTATCAAGGACGAAGTAAAGATAAAGAGTTTATTTAGATCAGAGTACACTGTCAAGAGGCACAAAGGGAGAGATAAATGGAGATCAGTGTACTCTCAGGAGTCAGGGTAGCGGTGTTTTTAAATGGAAGAGTATGGGCTGGAGGAGGGAATACACTGGACCAAGTACAAGAGAAGAAATGTGAGGAGATAGAACTCTGTGTTCTCTGTCCCCTCTGGGAGTTCCTGTCCCCTGTATGTTCTCTGTCATCCCTACAGTATGGTAGGGGTCAGTGTTATGAGGCAATGTAACAACCATACTTTTTAGAGGAAGAAACACCAATCTGTTTGCTGCAAGCTTCTGAAAGAGCTCATCATGAACAGAATCCACGATGCTGATGTAGGCCTGAGTGGAAGCCAGAATTTCCCTGGTAACTCTGCACTCCACAGCAGAAACATCATGATGGAAGGGTGCGACAGAGCAAAGCTCTTCAGTTCCCAGTGATAAGGAAGAAGAAGGGAACAATGCCAGAGAGGAAAGAGCCAGGAACCAGATGTATCCTGGGTTGTGCCTCCACGATCCGCACAGACACACCAAATGTGCTATTCCAAGGGCAGATCCCAAGCTGACCACTAAACCTAACTTCTGTGCCCAGGATCAGCCAACATAAAAACTGCCCTGCATGGATAGCTTTCTGGTAAGCTTTGCTTCCACCCAGCACTGAGCATTTTCTTCCTGTCTTCCTCATTCCTCTCAATCTCTGAGTTCCCCCTTCTGGTGGGCACACCCCTGCTGGGCCTGCGTGTCTCATCAACCCTGCTTCCAGGGGGTTCTACCAGGAACCGTGGCCTTCCCCCCCCTCAGTGAGAGGCCATGTGCAGTGATGTGAGCTCAGCACTCAGCTCAGTGAGCGTGTGGCGGGTCAGTCCTTCCTTGAGTATCACGGCAGGACTCTCGGAAAGATGGTGTCCCATGCTTGCTTCACACTGATGAGCAGCCACTCAGGAAAAATAAAGGATTCTGCTCCGGCACCAAAGTGGCTTTCCTCCCTGTTCTGCCCAGGTCACAAGTTGCCTCTTCTGTGACCTGTGCTATCCAGTAACCCCCTTGATCCTTGCTTAAAAGAAGCTGAGATGAAGGCACAAGGAGCTCACAGAAAAAGGATCATGCAGAGGAGGGTGGTCAGTAATCAAGGGGCTGAGCTTTCTGGGAAAGGACCATGAAACAGCAGGAGAGCACTGTGAGCATCTGGGCTCCTTGACAGCTTCGTTCCCACCATTATTCAGACAAACTGGGGTACTCAACCCAGAGCACATCTGCCGTAGCCCAAGTGGAACAACATTTTACACTTTAAGGTAGACACTTCTGGTCTCAGGTAGGGTATAAGAAAGCATACCTACCCTCTCTGACTTTACAGAAATCAACACCATGGAGAAAATCCTTGTGATTCAACACATTTGTTCCTAACCATACTGAGAATAAATGAACCTCAAGTGACAACCTTGTCTTTGGGACCCTCTTGTCACTTGTCCATCTCCTGGGGAGATGAGAATACCTCTCCCCTCTGCAGTACAGTGGAGGAAAACAAAAATGGGCATATTGGACAGCCTGTTCATTTTCTCCTCATGAAAGAGTCATTCTAGAAAAGACTTTTCTAAAAGTGGCACTGAGTGGCCACTGTTAGCTATGCAGGAAACTTACTTAGCTAGAAAGTGGCTCAGTCCATTCTAGTTATGTCCATCCAACTCAATCTACCCTTCTTCCTTCTATAGCAAGCTGGAAGTCAAATACTTCTAGGTGTTTTTGGTAGTCCTAGAGATTGAACCTACAGTCTTCGCCCTGAGCTACGTTCCCACCTCCTGTTTTAAGTTTTTTTTTCTTTCCTCTTCCTTGTTTCTTTGTTTCTTTGTTTGTTTGTTTTGTGATATTGAGGATTGAACCTACGGCTTTCACACTGACCTACAACCTCAGCCATTTTTTTTCATTTTAGATTTTTAACAGGGGTCTCATCAAGTTGATAAATTGTCCAGGATGGGCTTGAAATTGCAATCGTCCTACCTCTACTTCCTACTGCACTAGGATTAAAAGCCTGTACCATGGGGCCTGGCTTCCACACTTTAAATGTGTAAATCGTATATGTAAATTATATTTCAGAAATAAGGGAAGCTAGGTCTGTGATCCCAGAACACTCATAGAACAAAGTCATATGATTATTTCATGGTATGAGCAAATTAACTGACGAAATCCAAGATTCCTTTTAAGAAATGTTTTGAGCTGGGCTAGTAATACAGGCCTATAATTACAACACTCTAGAAGGCTGAGGCAGGAGGATCCCAAGTTTGAGTCCCACTGGGTAGTTTAGTGACTTAGTAAAAGCCTGTCTTGAGACTTAAAAGCTGGGCCTGGTGATGCAAGCCTGTAATCTCAGCACTTTGGGAGGCTGAGGTTGGGAAATACCAAGTTTCAGCCCAGCCTGGAGAACTTAGCAAGTTGGTGAGACCCTATTTCAAATAGAAATGAAAAATAGCTGGGGATGTAATTCAGTACAAAGACCCTAGATTTGATCCCCAGAATAAATAAATGCATAAAAAAGATTTTAAAAAAAGGATGGAGATGTAGCTCAGTCTGAAATGTGAAGGCCCTTCATTCAATCCTTAGCATTCAAAAAATATTGAGCCTAGCTTGGGCAATGTTGATTATAACTTAGCAAAACCCTCCTCAGAACTTCCACACTGAGGTATAACCTCTGCTCTTTTTTTATTTTGTTTTTTAGACAGAGTCTCACTAAATTGCCCAGACTGGAAACTTGCACTCCTTTGTCTCAGCCTCCACCAGAATGCTGGGATTCTAGGTGTGTGCCACCATGCCAGGCTATGAGAAAAAAAAAATCCTTAAAAGATCTAAATGTATGGAGATACACATATCACATCCTACTGTGTTAAAAAAATAATATTGACCAGGACCCTGAAATATTCTTTGCAATTATTATAAGAGATATGGATACTCTTCTTTTTGTAGTACTGGGCATCAGGGCCTTTGCTCTAAACTATATCCCTACTGTGTTTTTTTATTTTTTATTTTGAAGACAGGGTCTCATTAAGTTGGTAAATTGCCCAGGCTAGGCTCAAACTCCTTATTTATCCTCCTGCCTCACTTTCCCAGAATGGCGGGTTACAGGTTTGTGCTGCCAGGCCTAGGTAAGATATTGCTACTCTTGGGCAAACCAAAGTCCCACTGAGTCTACAGGTCAACATCTGAGCAGAAAAAAAGGGCCACCTAGGGTATTTATAATAGATGTGCCATGGGCTCAGAACAATGAAAAACTGTGATAAGGTATGTACGTACATCTTTCGGGGGCTGGAGGAATTGCTCAGCAGTTAAAGCGCTTCCTTAGCAAGTGCCAAGTCAAGTGCTAAGTACCTGAGTTCGATTCCCCAGCACCACATAAGCTGGGTGTGGTGGCACACGCCTGTAATCCCAGCACTTGGGAGGCTGAGGCAGGAGAATTGTCGTGAGTCCAAGGCCAGCCTGGGCTCTATAGTGAGTTCAGGACCAGACTGGACTACAGAGCGAGACCCTGTCTCAAAAAAAAAAAAAAAGGTATGTACATCTTTAGATTCAAATAGGCTTGGTCAAATCCTGGCTGGACTCCTACCACCTGTGTGATTTGAGGAACGCTCTAAAACTCAAGTGCTGTTGCACCAAACTTGTTAAAGTACTCAAAGAAAACCAGTTTGCCAAGGAGGAATACAATGATGTGGGTGGAGTGTGGCATCTAGGGAGGTCCCGAGTCGTCATGCCCTAGCCTGTGGTCTCTCCAGGGCGGCCTCTGATAGTACATGAGTCCAGGCCTTAGTGAGGCTCCTGGAGGACAGAGCATCCTGAGCACTGGGCTACCTAAAGGCAGGGAGAGGAATTGATGAGATCGGTGGCAACTACCTATCTTTTTCTTTTGCAACTACCTATCTTTTGCTCCGTGATATGCCTGCCGTGGGATGGCATCGCCTCCTCACAGTAGCGCCTTCCCTACTGCTACTCCTCGTGGCCTACTCAAAGCACATTAGTCACCCCTGGACACAGCACAGCCCTTTTCCCCTTTCCCAAACTTGTCTTCCTGCTATGGTTTGGATCTGGAGTGTCCCCCATGTATTTGATGTAGTGGGATAATGGTGGAATCATGTGCTGTTGGTAGGTAGGACCCAGCTGGAAGGGGCTGATGTTTGAGGCTTGACCGGAGGGATTTTGTCAATTTGTTGAGCTTGGTGTTGGTGGGTGGGTGGGGGTGCCCAGTGCAGAGCTTTCAGGTGAAGTGTCATCGACTTTGGGCCAGGAAGTGAGGGAGGGGCACCCACCCTGGCTGTGGGGACCCAACTGGCAGCTTGAACTAAGAAAAGGAAAGAAGAAGAAACATTGCTACAGTTTCTTTCTGGGAAGGCTCTGGCCTTGCCCGATACTGCAGCTATCAGTGAGCTACTGACATCACTTGGCTTTCTAACATCTGTAAGGCCTTGAGCAGCTCTCCAGCCTTTGCCAGTGCTCCCACCATTGCCGCCTGCCCATCCATGAATAGGCTATGTAAGACCTTCTGAGACTATGAGCTAAATCTTTCCTTCCTTTAGTTATGGATATCAGGTATTTTGTCCCAGCAATGAATAAGTAACTAAGACACTGCCATTAAGAGTCTAGTCCCCTCTCTGGTAGGGACTAGTCTGCTCCTGTTCTCTAGCTCTGTAACTGTCCTTAGATTCGCTGGCATACCTTTCTTTCTTTAACATATGTAAGGACTTTTTTGGGGGAAAATATGTAAGGATGTGAAGAAATACTATTGGAGCTGGAGAAGTGACACAGGCCTATAATTCCAGTACTCTGGGAGGCTGAGGAGGGAGGATCCCAAGTTTGAGCCTAGCCTGGGCAACTAAGTGACATAGCAAGACCCTGCCTCAAAATCAGAAATAAATATGGGCTGAGGACGTAGCCAAGTATGAAGGCCCCAGGCTCAATCCCTAGAACTACACACACACACACACACACACACACACACACACACACACACACACACGCCTACTGGGATAAAATAGTATTGCTTCTAGGTTGAATGCAAATCGTGGCTGTACACAATAGGATGTTTCCTATTGGGAGGTTTGTACACAGCCAGGTCACCCAACATCTCTCCCCTCAGCTTCTCCATCACGGCTTTGAGCTTTTTCATCTCTTGTCATTGAATGTACTGAAGCTGACAAGACTGTACTCCAGGGGCTGGGGGTAGGGGGTTGTTCAGTGGTTAGAGTGCTTGCCTGGCAAGCCCAAGGCTCTGGGCTCATTCCCTAGCACTACATAAGCTGGGTGTGGTGGCACACAACTGTTATCCCAGTAGTCAGAAGGCTGAGGCAGGAAGATTGCCAAGATTTTGAAGCTAGTATTATCCCAGCATTCAGAAGGCTGAGGCAAGAGGATTGCCATGAGTTTGAAGCCAGCCTGAACTCATAGTGAGTTCAGAACCAGCCCAGACTATAGGTTGAGACCGGTCTCAAAAACAAAACAAAAAAACAAACAAACAAACAAAAACCCACAACAAACAAAAAGACTAAGCTCCAAAGCTTCAGTCTACATATATTTGAAGAGAAATGAGATAACATTATTTCATTCCCAGGTAATAGGGGGATGAAGATTATATCGAACATTATGATATTGTATGTCTATTTGATTTTGCAGCTTCAAAAACAATAGAAAATCATGTCTCTAAACATTTCTGTAGGGCTGAAGGAATAGTAACACAATGGTTAGAGCACTTGCTTTGAAAATACAAGGCCCTGAGTGTGATTCTCCAGTACCATATAAACTGGGTGTGTTTGCACATTCCTATAATCCCAGCACTCTGGAGGCTGCATCAGGAGGAGGCCAACTTGAGCTACGTACATAGTGAGCTCAGGACCAGTCTGGATTACAAACAAGACCCTGTCTCAAACAAAAATTGCGGTGATCCTTTACCTACCCCTCTCCCCCAACCCCAACACACACACACTGAGAATTGAATCTATAGCCTTTGTATTGAGCGACATCCTATGGCTGCAGCCTCCCGAAATGCTGTAATTATAGGAGTGGACCACCACACCCTGCTGATCCCACTCCTTTTACAGGGCGTGGTGGCAAACGCCTGTAATTCCAGAACTCTAGGAGGCTTAAAAGACACAAATTCCAGCCCAGTCAATGTAGCGATTTTGTGAGACCCTTCCTTAAAAATTAATAATAGAGGACTGGGGACATGCCACAGTGCGTCCTAGATTCAATCCCGAGTACGGAGGGTGGGGAAGAAGAAAGAAGAGAGGGAGGAAAGAAGAGAGGAAGAGTGAGATCCTAATCACTCTTTCGAGTTCCAAATCTGTCTTTCTCAAAATTCTCTCATACCTCCTTGGTTGTGATCTGTAGTCAAAAACAAGGCTTATGGCCTCAAGACTACATTTCCCAGAAGGCCACGGGCCGCGCGCCCGCGGCGCTCAACCAATAAAAGGGCGTTTCCGAGTAGCCGAAAGGCGTCATACGGGCCTTCCGGCGCACACCTGGCGGCAGTCATCTTGGTCGCTCTGGTTTCTGTGTACTCCAGGCGATTCTTCAGCTGTCGGAGCAGCGCAAGAGAAGGTAAGCTGGACGACTGGAGACTCGGTGTTCCTCGCTGACGGAGACGGTTCTGGGGGTCGCCGAGGGCTCCGCGAAGTGGCAGCGGTTACGGCAGCGCACGAGTCTCCTGGCTTTACCCCGCCTGCACGCTTTGATGGTGACTCTTGCCTGGAAGGACCCGGCTCAGGTAAGTGTTGCGTTCTCCAAATCCTAAATAATCCAGACTCCGATTTCTCAATCTCCAAGATCCCTACGCGGGGCACACACGCTCATTTCCCTTTTAGTCACGCGATGTCGCGCTCCTGGTTGGTTTCCCCGCTTGACACTCCGCGGTGCTGGGGAGTGGAGAAACGTTATCTGTCGCGGGGGGTAGGTGGCATCAGGGAGGCTCGAGATGCGATTCCGTGGAGCGGTAGGGAAACCTGGGGCCTGGCTTCTATCTTGGGAAAGGGATTGCGAGGGGTGAGTCACACGTGGCTTGGCAGGCTGGGCAGGAGATGAGTCACACGTGGCTTGGCAGGCTGAGCGGGGGATGAGTCACACGTGGCCGGGCAGCCTGAGCAGTTGGGCCTAGATTCTGTGGGCGCTCTGATGGGTTAGCATTGGGGGATTTGAGCCGAGTGATTGAGCTCTGCGCTGAGATTTTTAAAAGTGCCCACAGATCCGGAGAAGGTGGAGTGAAAGTTGGAGACCTTGAGGGAGGCCACTGCAGCGGAATCCTGCAGAGGTTTGGGTTTGTTTGTTTTTTCTTTTCTTTTTTGCCATCGGTATTATCTTTATAGACTCCTGTAGTGGAGATATAGAGCCATAGTATGACCGGCTAGAGTGGAACCTTACTTCACCTATAAACAGAAATTAAAACAAACAGGAATCTTCTGGGTGGGGGAAACCTTAGAGAATAAGATAATTGTCAAGGACTTTAGCTTGAGGAGCTGACGTAGGTCAAGCCAGCCCCTAGCAAACAAAAGTAAGATAAGTTAGGAAAATGCTGTGGGCTGGGGGACAGTTATTACATCTCAGTTCTGCTTCTACAGGATGGCTCTGGGAGGGAACCTTTTGCTTAGGGGACAGTTTGGTCTCCCCTGAGATGATCACTTTTGCTTGGGGCATTCTTAGTGTTGTGAAGCTTTGTTGGAACCCTGGGTGACCTTCAGTTTAGGGTGACCCTTGATGACTTGGAGATTTTGGTTGAATGACCCAGTAAATCTCTTTGTCCTCAGTCTTGAAGGGGAATTAAATTATGTAAATTCAGGGATAATGGACCTTGTTGTGTGGAGAAAATTTACCAAATCTTTAAGATAACAAAGGATCCAAAGGGAAGATCCAATTTTGTGTTTGCTTGTCTGTTTTTGGACCTGGAGATCCAACCCAGGGGCTTAGCCCTGAGCTACATTCCAGCCCGTGTTTTAGTTTTGATTTTGAGACCAGATCTCACCACTCTGTGAGCATCCAGGCTGAGCTCCAGCCTGCTATCCTTTGCCTTAGACTCTGAGGGTGCTAGGATCATAGGACTGGGCTATATACCATACTAGCTGTGAAAATCAAGCTCTGTTGTGCTTTTTGTTACCTCTTGGCATCTGTAGGCCCAAGTGAAGAGGCACTGTTTTGTTTTGAGAAAAAAAAAACTCATGAGTCCTCTGAGTGCCTCAGAATACAGGTCATCCTGTCACTAGACACAGTCTGAGGATGTTCCCCAAAGTAAGATGGGGAACCTAAACTCACCCACCCATGGGTTTGCTGTAGGTTTGCTGACTTTGACACAGAATTTTCAAGATATATCAGTTAGAGACATAAGGAATCCTGTTAGACAGAATTCAAAACTTACATAGAGAATAGAGTACCAGCCCTTGAGAGATGTGCATTATGGTGTAGGGTTGTTTTTATGTAGAGTTGGTGACGTCCTCAAGATGGGTGATGTATGTATATTTCTGCTGCGTGCCAGATTACTCATCCGGTGTGCTGTGGCAGAATGCAGAACATCTGCATGTGTTTGAAGCTTTCCTTTGCTGCCTACTTTCTGTGGAAGGAAGAGTAATACGTGAACTCAGGCTTGTTGTGTCTTTAAGACTCTTAGGAAAGGGACTGGAGGAATATTTAAACAGCTAAAGTGCTTACTTAGCAAGCCTAAGGCCCTGGTTTCAATTCCCTAGCACCACATAAACTGGGCGTGGTGGCACACACCTGTAACCCTAGCACTGGGAGGCCGAGGCAGGAGGATAGCTGTGAGTTCAAGGCCAGCCTGGGCTACATAGTCAGCTCTGGTCTGGCCTGGACTGTAAAGTAAGACCCTGCTTCAAAAAACAAAGGACTCTCAGGAAGGGCTACAGAAATAACAGCAGTTGGAGAGTCCTTGCCTAGCAGGTGCAAGTCCTGGGGTTGAGTTCCTAGCAGCACTTAAACTGGACATTGTAGTGCATGTCTGTATTCTCAGCACTCCAGAGCCTGAGGCAGGAGGAGTGCCCTGAGTTCGAGGCCAGCCTGGGCTATCTAGTGAGTTCAGGTTCAGCTTGAACTAGAGAGGAGACCCTGTCTCCAAAAAAAGAAAAGAAACCTCTTAGGAAATGGGTGTGGGTGGGTGGGAGGGTGTGACTAGTTAGTGAATTTCCTGGAAGGGGGAAAAAAGCCTGAGTAATTTGTGTCCTGGAGCTGCAATTTAGGCTTGTTAACAGGGAGTTAAGCCTAGAGTATTCGTAAGGAGCTGCATCTTCAGCTCATGTTTGACTTTTTCCCCCCCTTATACAAGGATTCACTAAGTTGCCCGTGCTAGGCTTGAAACTGGACCCTCCTGTCTCAGCCTTCCAGAGCGCTAGAATTACTGGTCTGTGCCAACACATGCAGCGCTGGGTTTTAAAATTATGACATTCCTTGTCTCCTTTCTCTCTTTCCCCACTCCACATGAAGTTGAACTGGGCCCTTCACTTCACACTATGTTTCTACAGCTCTTCATTTTAAATTTTAGTCTGCCAAGTCCCTAACTGAGCTCAGTGTGTTAGAGTCATAAAGAAGATTTTCTTGGCCTCTTACTGGCACGTGCCACCCTGCTTTGCATGTCCTGAGGTGTTTATCAGTACCGTGGATGGAGTTTAAGACCATACAAGGGAATGTCGGGCTGTTAAAACTCATTGCCGGCTTAGAACTGGAATCTGGCCTCTACTTTGTTTTTTTTTTTTTAAGCAGTATAAGGGATTGAACCTAGAGCTTTTGCCCTGAGTTGCCTTTCCAGGTCTTTCTTTTTCTTTTCTTTCCTTTTTCCTTTTCCTTTTAAAAAATTTTTGTTTTATTTATTTATTTATTTATTTTGCAGTGCTGGGTTTGAATCACAGAGCTATGCCCCAGCCCCATTCCCATTTTTATTCTTTTTTTGGAGACAGTCTTGCTGAGTCACTCAGATTGGGCTTGAACTTGACGCCTCCTGATTTAGCCTCCCTAAGTGCTGGGATTACAGGTGTGTGCCTGGACTTTTATTTTAAGACAAGAGTTCTCTAAGTTGCCCAGGTAAGATTCAAACTTGGAATCCTCCTGTCTCAGCCTGTCAAAGTGCTGGAATTATGGGCGTGCATCACCATTGCCTGGCTTATGTTGCCATTTTTATCCTATAAGGCCGACGACCTATACAAGAAACTAAATCTTTACCCAGCAGACACTTGAATATACATCAAAATGAGACAGTATGGCAGTATGTATACTCAGGGATGGGAACGTAGCTCAATATGAAGACCCTGGTCAATCCTAGTGTTGCTAAATAAATCAAAAATACCCATGCTAGTCAAAATTAATATAGGTCACACAAGCCTCCTTAGGAGTTACTTTTGGAGCCTCTAGTGCATCTACTTTGTCCTCCATTAGTTGTGTCATCTGTCAGAATGGGCAGGGTCTTGCTAGAGCATGTAGGTTCCCTTGGAAGCAGGCAATGTTTTTCTCTTAGTGACTATAGGATGTACGCCAGAGTTGTACGGTCCTTTTGGAGGGTGTAGGCCCAAATGATCAGGTGTCCTCTTAGCCCTTTTCCTTTCCTTAGTCTTAGTCTTCAAGTGTGAAGATTGAGCACCCCGAAGGCCAGCTGCACAGTGCTTAGGTGGGAGTTATAAATCTTCATGTAGTCTTTTTGGGTATTGGAACACTTTGAAATATAAAATGAGATTGGAGGACAGTTACTGCTTTTACTTAATAGGGATTAGTACTAATATTGACAGTGTTGAATATATCTGACCTCTAGGTGATGATTTATTTTAACATTGTTTAGATTGTCTGTTAAAAGTTGTACTTCTAGAGTGATGGAGAACCTTTTTTCTTCTTAGGGCCATTTGGAATATATGACATGTTTTGTGGGCCATACAAAATTATCAACTTAAAAACTAGCCTGCTTTACTTGGTAAAACATTTAATTAACTCACACCTATTGTGATGGTTGCTTTGACCAGGCAACTGAGCTAGAATGTGAGCTAGAATTTTTATAAGGAAAATATAAAATAAAGTTAGTAAGAGTAAAAGCAGATCTATTTAGTAGACTCATCCTGACTTAAGAAACTAAGTTTAGCTTTGTTTAGAAAGCTATTTCCAGGAGAAGTGTGCTTTTTTATGAACCTGGCTCTAAATGTTTCTTTTTCTTTTTTTAATTAAAGCTGGTCATGGTAATGCATGACTATAATCCTGGTTGTTTTGGAGATTAAGGCAGGAATACCATAAGGTTGAGCCCAGCCTGGGCAACTTGGTGACTTTGTCTCAAAATAAAAAACAAAAATGGGTCAAGGATGTAGCTTAGTGTGAAGGCCCTGGGTTCGATCCCTGTACTACCAAAAAAAAAAAAAAGGTGAAAGTAAAACTGTAGGTGATGAAAACCTAAAATAGCTGTGTTTAGGACATTGAGCAATTTTTTAAAAAATTTATTTGTGGTAATGGGAATTTAACACAGGGCCTTTGCTCTTCGTTACGTCCCCAACATCTTTTTTTTTGAGACCAGATTTTGCTAAGTTGCATGGGCTGGTCTCCTAACTTGGAATTCTCCTGCCTCAGCCTCCCAAAGTGCTGGAATTACAGAGCAGTTTTTAGCATCTAAGGAAATAGTTATTGTGTCTGTCATATGGGACTTTAAGACAATAATTATATTTTGGAGGACATCAGTATTATAATGTTGCATTGTAGAAGGCTTGTATACTTGAGGAATAAAAATGTATTCAGCATACACACAAGTTACAGTAATTAGCATTACAGGGATATGTAAGTCTTTCAAAATGTTAATTTGACTTTTTATTTTGTGTGTGTGTGTTGCATCGGCACATGCTTGCACAAGCATGGGTGGTACTTGGGATTAAGCCCAGCACATCCTTAGTCTTCATTTCTTTATTTATTGAGACAGTCTTTCTGCATTGTTAATTGGACGTGCTGGGCTTTAATTTGTGATCCTTCTGCCTCACCTTCCCCAAAGTGTTAGGATTATAGGTCAGCACCACTGGGCCCAGCTTCTATTTTTTTGAGGAAAAATTCAGAACCCATTATATATACATAGGATAACAGCACTGACAAAAGTCAGGTATCTTTAGACCTACAAGTTTAGGAAACTGTTAGTGACCGCATACTATTTGCTCAGTAGACAAGCAAATAAATGACTTGTACAGTAACACAATGTTCAGTCAAAGCCAGTAGGTATAGATCAAGTCTTAAATGGCAGGACTGAATTGTTTCAGATATAAAGAACAGCAGTGTCAGAGGCTTTATCATTGTATAATTAAGATTTGTATGTAATGTATGTTGTATAAAAGAGCACTTGTTGCCTTGTATGTGTTAAACTTACATACTTTTGAGTTTATAAACTTTGTATATTTTGACAAAGGTGAGACTAGTGTATTTAGTTCTTAGATGAATATAGTCCCAGATACATAGATAAAATAAAATACACTATAATCTAGAGTAATAGTTAGAGTTATAAACTGATTATTTAAAGGATGATAACGGCCTGCCATATTAAATACTTTAAACTTAAAACTCTTTTAAAGCTCAGCTTTATAAAATAATCAATTAAATTGAAAGTCTAATAACAGATGTTATAAGAAATTATCTTGATATAAAGCTTTTGTTTCTTTAGCCTCTTTTAAAATAAGTTTTTACCAAGAACAGATAAACATTTTAAGAAAGCCTTATTGTCTGTATAATAAATGCCAAGTTTCAGCCTGGGCCCAGTGATGCAGGTTTGTAATCCCAGCACTGGGAGGCTGAGGCCAGGAGGATTGCAAGTTTGATCCCATCCAGAAAATATAGGGATTTAGTAAGACTCTTGTGTCTCCAAATCAAAAATAAAAGATGGGTTGGGAAGCTCAGTGTGGAGGGCTTCGGGTCATTACATAAATAAATAGATTCCCTCATGAACTGACAGTACTAACTTTAGATTCTGGTAATCCTGTAAAGCTGCACATGGGAGAAATTTTTCTTGGTACTGGATGGGTCCATCCTTATTTGTCTCTCTAGTGAACAAGTCCTAGTTCCGTCTCACCCCAAAATGAGCTGTGTGTACCTGAGGGGGTTCCTAATGAGGCTGCTTCTCCTCCTGAGGTATACCCAACATCTCTTTCCATTTCTGGTTGGAGGAGGCAAGTAAGTGCCTCGGACCTTTGATACTTTTGTATGTAAGCACTCATTTTTTTCCAGTGACTTTGGAGCCTCTAACTGACTGTTAAAAAGAAAAAAAACTATGTCAGTTTTAAGAGAGAATGAGGGGAAAGGGACAGGGTAGTTTTTTGATTTGGATCTGGGATCTCCACCAAAAGTCTCATATATTTGGATGTAGTGGGGTAACTGAACTGTGTGCCGGTTGGAAGGGCCAGATGCTTGGGACTTATGTGTCAACTTGTTGGTGTTAGGGGACACCCTGGGAAGAGTTTTCAGGTTTGTGTTATGGATTGGTGGGCCAGGCAGTGAGGAGGGGTACCCACCCTGGGTGTTAGGGGTCCAGCTGGCAGCTCGAACTAAGAAAAGAAGGAAGAAGCAACATCGTTACAACTTCCTGGGAAAGCTCTGGCCTTTCCTTAGTCACCAGACATCAGCTCACCCCTCACTTGGCTTGAAATCGTCTGCAATGCCTTGAGCAGCTCTCCATTGTTTGCCGTGCGCTTCCAGTGTTGCCCGCTGACCGTGAGCGGGCTGTGTGAGACTGGAAACGGCTAAAATCTTCCCTCAAGTTGCGAATGTCAGGTATTCTGTCACAGCCGAGAAAGTAACTAAGGCAGTAAAGAGAAAGTCAGTGAGAGTGAGACCCAGCCCCACCTCCCCAGAAAAGAAAGCCAGGCTGTGCTATCACAGTACAGAAAGTTGGAAAGTGAGATGGAATTTGGATGCTAACAAAACTCAGTGCCTCGGTTTACCCCTTGGTGGCTTGCCAAAGGGAACATCATCAGACAGGATCCAAAGATGTCCCCCAAAGCAGAGCCAAAGCGCCTTGCTTACCTTCCCCCGACACAGAGTAGGTAGTAGGGTTGCTGAGTTCCATTAACAGAAAAGGAATTTTCAAGGATCATTGAGAGGGACCCAGAGGTGTATTAAGCAGAATTAAAAGGCATAAATATCTAACCAGGCTGGTGAGATGAGCCTGTAATCCCAACACTCTAGTTGGCTGAGGCAGAAGGGTTGCATATTTGAGCCCATGGGCAAATTTAGTGAGACTTGTCTCAAAATCAAAACTAAGCAAAAGAAAATGGGCTAGGGATGTAGCTCAATGTGAAGGTCCTGAATCAGATCCTTAGTGCTTTCCCTGAAAAAATGTCCACTGTGACCCCTCAAGAGGTGTACATTATGTTTGGGGTTGAGAGGTTTTACGTGAATTTGGGGGTATTATCAAGACAGGTAATGTAAGAAGTGTATTCCTACCTTCTGTCCGGCCACCATCTGGCAGACTGTTAGAATGCAAAGTATTACTTGTGTTTGAAACAGATATGCTGCCTGCTTCCTGTGTCAGAAGTGTTATGTACAGATAAAAATCATGAACCTAGGCTTATTGTGTCTTTAAGACGCTTAGAGGAAAAGACTTTTTTTTTAGTGAGTTTCCAGGAAGAGAAAATGGCCTAAGTAACTTTTGTCCTGAATCTATAGTTTTTCTTGAAAGTACAGTTTTAAAATTATGTTTTTGTTTTTTGAGACAGCATCTTGCTTTGAAGTCCAGAGTGGTTCTGAATGCTCTGTAAGCCCATTCTGGCCTCTGATTCATGCCAGTCCTCCTGCTGCAGCCTTCCAAGTGCTGGGAGTGCTAGGATTGCAGGCTTGTACCACCATGCCTTGCTAATCTTTATATGGTTCTGGGAAATTGAACCTGGGGCCTTGTGCATGCTGGGCAAGCATTTTAACAGCTAACACTGAGTTATACTCCCCAGTGCCCCAAAGTTAGGATTTTCCTGGTCTTTTTCTCTGCTTGTCTCTATTTCTTCTACCTCAGTGTCTTTAATAAGTGGGTCAAGAATTCAGAAGTTCATTTGTCCTCTTCCTGGGGTGGTGTCAGACTAACTGTATCAGTAGGTGAATGGCAAAGTAAAAATTGCACTGAAAAAGTTGAGAGAAGCAAAAAATATTTTGAAAGTTTTGCAGTAGGAGAGCTACTGAACTGAACTCTTGTTGAAACAAAGGATGTCAGGGTTTTAAATCACTGGGGTAGGCTAGGAGAAATTTTTGGAGTAAGTTAAATGGGAAGGTTGAAGTTAGGTTCCCCCCAGACTGGGAAATAGGATTGCTGTCCCTTCTCAAGGAATTGTTACCAACTCATTCCTGCTCATACCTGATTGTCCTTACCCTCTTCTGGGACAAGATTTATTACAGAAGCTGAAGGCTTGTGTTGCCTGCACTCGGGATTCTGTTGACTTAGACCTATAGCCTCCTACTGTCTCAGTTACCTGCCCTTATCTGAGGAATACCAGCTTTTTGAAAAACCTAAGGCACAAACTTCTCTCCTAGAGAAGTGTGGAAAAAAGAAATCCCAACTGAATGGCCAGAAACCAACCCCTCTGGGCTGGCAAAACACCAGGTGTGGGTAGTGGTCCACTTAACCAGCTACCCCAGTAAGGATAAGGCAGTATCCTATTAGTCATCAGGCCAACCCCAGAATTACAAAGCACATTAATCACCTGAGAGAAGCGGGGATCCTGATACCTTGCCACTCCCCTTGGAACACTCCTTTGCTCCCCATCCCAAAACCAGGAACTTGTGAGTACAGGCCTGTTCATCACCTTAGGGTAGTCAATAAAAGGGTTGAAACCATCCCCCCTACCATCCCTAACCCTTATACTCTCCTCAGTGAACTTAAGCCAAGCCTTCGAGTTTATACTGTTACGGATATAAAGGATGCTTTCTTTGCATTGACAATTGCAAAGGTAGCCAACACTTCTTTGCCTTTGAATGGACTGATCCACATGGATCTTACAGTGGGCAATTGACCGGGACTAGGTTGCCCCTAGGATTTAAGAACTCATCTACCTTGTTTGATGAAGCTCTCCTCTGGACTTGGTGGCGACAGCATGTCCCAACTGCTGAGGGTGATTGTGGCTACTGCCCTGCTGGCCAGGGAAGCCATCAAACTGACTCTTGGTTAAGACATTCAAATTATAGGGCCCCATACCCTGGCGTCTGGGTTGTTTCTTGATTTTGTTTATTCTAAGTTGGAACATTGTTGGTGTATTGGAATGCTGTTGCTTTATGTGCATTGATTTTTATTATATATACCTTGCTACTTTCCCTAATTTTTTTAGTTCTATGAGTCTTCTTAGTGGAGTTTTTTAGGTTTTCTATATATAAGATCATGTCTCCCAGAATGTAGGGGTCTCTGTCCCACGGGGACCCCCGGAACAGCCGAGGAGGGATTGGAGGACAGAGTAACACACTTTGGGGAGTCGATTCAGTGATTGCCGTCTCCCGTTTATTCAGGGAAGTACAAGGGCTTAAGTAGACTGAGGTAGTTATCTTGGGCCAATCAGCAAGGCCTTAACCAGCATGGGGTCGCCCAGCGGGTGGGAAGGAGTAGAGGAGGGAGGATGCAATAAGGAGCAGTTCCAGGAGCTTAAGCAAAGCAACACCTGGCTTAATTTAAAAAGCAGTAACATTTGTTCGTGGGAAGGAAGGAACTCGGCCAAGGTCAGCAATGCTGAGGCTCTTTGGCCCTGAAGACTCCAACACCAGAATAGGGATATTTTGACTTCTTCCTTTCCTATTCATATCCTTTTTTCTTGTCTCTTCCCTGATTGCTTAGGCTAAAGATACAACTACTGTATCAAACAGGAGTGGTAAGAGTGGACCTTCTTGTGTTAGTTTTTCCCAGAGAAATGTGAACAAGTGTCTGTTCACCCAGATAGGGCAACAGACAACAGACCGAAGTAATAATTGCATCATAGACCAGCTTGGCAAACCAGTAAGTTTATAGGAGTTGAGGCGACGGGTTACTTAATAGGATTCTGGGTGACCCAGGTGCAGATGCACCTTAGCTTGGATGGTGACTCAAGGAAGCTGCAGCCCTGGAGCTCACTGCACAGCTTGCAGCAGTTTGGCTGAAAGGAGAGTCTCCTCCCCGGCAGTTGTTTACTGCTTCTGTATTCTTGGGGAGTAGCCTTGCTGTTCTGATGAGTTTCAGGAACTTCCCAAGACCTGTAAATTATTTACTTCTGAGTCTCAAGAGCCTCCCTTCTTTCTCCAGCTTTGATTTGGAGGAACTTGCTCTATAAGAGCCTGTTTTGGTCCCGGTTTTAGAGAGAATGCTTTTAGTTTTTCCCCATTTTAGTGTGATGTTGGCAAAAGACTTGTCTTGAATTGCTTTTATTAGGTTGAGTAAGATCTTTCTGTACCTATTTTTGTCAATTTTTTAAAAATCATGAATGAATATTGGGTCTTGTCACAGGGTTTATCTGCATGTGTGAAGATGAGCATATGGTTTTTATTTTTCTGTTTATGTGGTATATGACATTTATGTTGAACGATCTCAGAATTTCTAGGATGAAGCAAGCCCACTTGATCATGTTGCATGATCTTTTTATTTGTTGCATTCTGTTTTCAAGTATCCTCTTGAGGATTTTTGCACCTGCTGTTCATTAAGGAAACTGGCCTATAGTTTTTTTGTTGTGATTGTTAATGTTGACTTTTTTCTAGTTTGGTATTAGGGTTATACTGGCTTCAGTGCTTCACTAGGGTCTTGAGGCTTTGTTTATGCTGTCTCCCCTGCTAGGAGGTATCATGCCTTCTAAATTTTGCAGTCAGTTAATAATTTCCTTGGTTTACTTTATATTGATATCCATATGTGAGTATATCTCATAGCTACATGTTACTTAGGTTTACATGTTCTAAACTTTATGCATTGTCAGGCAATGCATAATTTTTTGAGATTGACATCATGTGTGGTTATAGTTTTAACAGGAAAAGCCTTATGTTTGTTGGCACACCTGCTGTTTGAGGTTAATTCTGTTACTATTTCCATTTTATCGAAGTCACTGAGGCACAGGGAGTTTGAGTCATCCAAGATCCCACAGGTGAAAAGGCTGCCCTTATGAATGAGGCTCTCAAGTTAGATAGCCTCCTTGTCTTATCTTGTTGCTGTGACAAAATATCCAACATCCACAATTTAAGGGAGGAAAGATTAATTTAGCTCACAGTTTCAGAAGGTCTCTCATACACACAGTCCATTTCTGGGTAGCTGGCAGAAATGAAGACACGTGGCCGAGGCTGGAGAGCTGCTTATCCCATTGCAAACAGCAGCCAAGTGAGACGCCAACCTGGTGAGCTTTCATAGGAAAAAGCTGGAACAATGTTTTCTTTCTTTACTTAACTGGGCTCCTTACAACCAGGGTGTGTGCCCCTCATTTCCTGGCCCACATGTGAATAACAGAACTGAAAGCTTTGCAGCATCCTCCCCTTCCAGCCAAGTTCTGCCTCCCAGTAGAACACACAGTTCTAAATTCATGAGGCTTTTGAGGGGCACTCCAGATCCAAACCATAGCGCTCCTGGATGCTCCGAAGCATGTATAAGGGATTGGATGATCCCCCAGGACCCCCCTATCGATGCCTGTTGCTCACAGTCTTTTTCTTTTTACAGGTACCTATGGGTGCAGAAGTGCTTGTTCAACATGCACAGGTGAGTAGAGGGTGTCTTGGACCCAGGATCTTTTCATCTCTCAGCTATATGGTCTCTGGGATCATGGTATCCTGGGACTGTACACCCGCCACCCTCCTGGCCATGGGTTTAGTGTTTTCTGACTGAGACCTAAATCTAGGCCAAGAGTTAGTATATCTGGTGGGCATTAGAGTACTATGCAGATGGTATTTTAAGCAGAGAGACCAACATGTTCAGGTACTGGCAGGTGAAACAGATTATAGTATTCAAAAAATTAAAGGTCTCCATTATGTTTGATGGGAACAGAATATAGAGTAAAGGATTGAGGTAATCCTGAATCAGGTTTTAGCCGACTTGCCGTGGCTGTGAGTGGAACAGATATCAGGAGCACTGAAGGCTAATGCAGTAGTCCAGGTGAGCGGCCGTGTAGGAGTGAGTGGTGGCTCTGGAGGCCAGAGACTCTTATGACTTCTGAGTTTGTTTTTCTGGCCCTATTTTCCAATGTGGAGTGTAAGACAGAGGAGTTCAGGGTAATTATGCAGGATTTTGGCTTTTGCACTTAGAAAGAAGAGATGCTATTGACTCAGATGGGGAGGTCAGTTATGGGAGTGAATTTCAGAGAGAGTAGTAAGAGTTAGATTTCAGATGTGTTTTCTCTGAAAAGTTCCAGAGATGTCCAGGTGAGAGTGCTGAGTGGCCACCTTAATGCAGGCCTTGATTTCAGGGTCTTCAGATCCAGACATCACCAAGGTAGGCTTTGAGTCACACACAATGAAGTGTGGAAATCATCAGGTCATGGTAGCACAGCCACTAATGGGCACTGTGTTAGTTTTTCATCACTAAGACAGAATTAAAGGGGGCGAGAGTTCTCAATTTAAAGTTTCTGAAGTTTCAGTCCACTGCAATTTAGACTTACCACTTTGAGCCTATAAACGAGACAACATAACATTATGGTAGAGAGCCCATCGTGAAGCAAAACTACTTTCTTAATGATATCCAACAAACAGGAAGAGGCACATATTCATGTGCATACACATACCCAGTCAAGAGTATCTTTTCCTTTTCCTCCAAGCAGGTACTACCTCCTAAAAGACCTATATAACCTCCAGTAATGCCGTCAGCTGGAGACCAAGCCTTGAATCCACGAACCTTTTCAGGACAGTAAAGATTCAAATCATTGACAGTCATGGCTGAGAGGGCAGGGCAGGCGGACTGGGTCTCTTGAATGGAGTTAGTGTTCGAGTCACCAGACAGGAAGAGTAGCAAGAGACGGGCCTGCTGGGTTTGGGGCAGGCTTCCACGGGAGAGTGGCCGTGAGATGGATGTGGAAGCACAACAGTAATGAGTATGGGTGACAGCGCTTATGCTAATTCAGAAAGTTGGCAGTCCTTTGTGGTGACCAGTGGTGAGGCCTTGTGAGTTTTACATAGGCTTATAGATAATGTTCATAGTTAAGTGGGAGAGCATTAGTAAATGCCAGGGCACCGATAGAGCAGGCGATGAATGGAACCTTGATGGAAATATGAGTAAGGGAACAGCATGTGCAACTCAACAGAGGAAGTAAGCCTAAGATATCTGTGTGTCACATGGTTGTGGTGACTAAGATTAATGTGAGGAACAGGGCAAGGTAGAAAAGACTTTATAGCAGGATTCCAGGCGTCAGTTGGTATGGTGGGCCATCCGAGTTCAGAGGCAGGAGACAGTTATGGTCGCATGTCCCCTGCAGCCATGTGCAGAGCGTAAGGTGGAGACAGTAAGAGCTGATTGTAAGGGAACAGTATTAGCAGGCAGCGTGAGATGAGAAGTGCAGCGGAAGGGTGGTGCACAGAGTATTCAGAGAGAGCATTAAACACTGCTTCCTGGGTCTTGGCCCTAGGAGCTGTAAGGAGAAAACTGAACCTACATTTGCTTGAATATAAAGACATGAATTAGGGGAATCTGGGGGATATGCTGGTAGGAGAGAGGTGAGACCCTTCCTATAAAGCTCAGGAAGATACCTATCTACCCATATGCCTTAGTGGATGAGCTGACTGCAGTGATAAGTGGGAGTAAGGGGAGAGAAGGGGCACCACTGGCAGCAGACATTGTTGTCTCTTAAGGGGTGGGCTGGGGAAAAGAGGGAGCAAGGGTTGGACTGATGTTGCTCAGAGACAGTGCTTTCTCCTGTAGGGTAGTGTGACCTTTGGGGATGTGGCTGTGGACTTTTCCTGGGAGGAGTGGAAGCTGCTTGATGAGACACAGAGACTTCTGTACCTCAATGTGATGCTGGAGAATATTGCCCTCATGGCCTCACTGGGTAAGCCCCTTATATTGGCCCCACATCCTGGCCTGGGCTTTTTCCTTCTCTTTTTCTACTCTTTGCTTCCCACAGCCGCCTGTAGACATTGTTTCCTTCTAGGTTCTCTTGGGTAAGTGCTGTTGGTACCAATGACTAGGCTAAGTGCTGTAAGTGCTCTTTACTGGTAGACCCACCACTTGGGACCTGGAATCTTGGAATGAGCCCAGTGGATCTTACCTAGTATGACCTCAGTGTTTGCGAACTACTGTCCACATTCATTCTGCTTCTCCCAGATTGTCCACCCTTCCCCCACTGACATTTACTAATGACTGATATAGTAATTGCAGATACCAGCACGGTCGTAAGTTCTGACACTATTGGGTTATTCTGATACGGGGTTGCTCTACAGTTCGTTCTCTACTAGTTTAGTTTTCTGTGATCTGTAGAGACTACCATGCACTACTGCTCTTTGCTTACTTACTGTGTCTTCCATTTAGGACTAGTATCGTCCCGGATTCATGTAGTTCACCTGAAAATGGGGGAAGAGACCTGGATGCCTGGTGGGGCAGAACTCACTCCGTCGGTCTGGTGGGGGACTGATTCTCGTAAGTAAGAAGTGAATGATGGCTTGATAATTAAAGCTGAGTTCTAATGGTACCAGGAACCTTTCTAGTCCCCATTACTGTATTCATACTATATTTACCAAGGAAGGGGATCATAACTCATCTCATCCCTTCAGTCCCATTCTTGACACTTTCCCCACGGCCATTCCTAGAATGACTTCTGACCCAGGCTACCACACTTCTCCAGCTTTCAGGTTGCACCCGTTTCTCTCCATTGTTCCCTTTGCTGTGTTCTCCAGCACCAAGCTACACATAATGTGCTCTAAGATGCACCCACTGCAAAACAGATGGGAGAGACACAGCCACTCTGTCTTTGCAACATCCCATTCCTGTTTCCTTGCTCTTGAACTTTAGACCTCACTAGATGATGTTGCCAGAGTTCATACAGAGGCTGTTTCTCTTGCTGACTTCAGCTCCTGTAACCTCTCAAGACTCCTATATATTCTTCCCTGGTTTTGCAAGAGACATTGGTGATGCAGTCATCCCCAGCAGTCTCCATATGGGTCAACATTTTCTGCTTTCAGGTTCCTGGTTTCGAATGGAAGCTGAGGAGGCACCTTCTCAAGGAAAGTCACAGATCAACACTCAGAATGCAGGGCCAGCCACCCAGAAAATTTACCCTTGTGGGATGTGTGGCCCAGTGATGAAAGACATTTTGTGTCTAGCAGAGCATCAGGAAATACAGCCTGGGCAGACCATGCACACATGTGAGGCATGTGGGAGACAACTGTGGTTCTTTACAGATGTCCTCCAGAATCAGAAGCAGCAAAGTGAAGAGAAACACCTCAGGTGTGAGGAGATGGCTGTGTTTAGCAGCTCCGAAGAGCACACCTCAGTGGATCCCTTTATGTGTATAGATAGTGGAGAGGATCCCCTGGATAGCTTGAGCCATCTCCATCAACAGCCCAGAAACAGCTGTGGGACAGCCTTTCACGCTAGAGAAAGGCTTTATGAGTGCAGTGAATGTGGGAAGTTTTTCAGCCACAAAATCACGCTTGCTTGGCACCAGAGAATCCATAGCGAAGAAAGGACTGCAGATGGGGAGCTCCTTAAAGCAAATACTGTCTTTATTGCACAACAAGGACTTGACACTGGTGGAAAGCCTTGTGAATATAATGAACATGGGAAGTTCTTTAGCCAAAGCTCCAGTCTCATCCTACACCCATGGGTTCATTCTGAAACCAAGCCTTATGAGTGCAGTGAATGTGGAAAAGCCTTCAAATGCAGACCCAGGCTTATTCAGCACCAGAGAATCCACACTGGAGAGAGGCCTTACGAGTGTACCAAATGTGGAAAATTCTTTAGACAACGCTCTGTCTTTATTGAACACCAGAGAGTTCACACTGACACAAAACCTTATCAGTGCAACGAATGCGGGAAATTCTTTAGGAGTAAAGTAACACTTGTTAGACATCATAAACTCCACACAGGTGAAAAGCCGTATGAGTGCAGTGAATGTGGGAAGTCCTTTATTCAGAGTTCATACCTTACTGCTCATCAGAGAGTTCACACTGGAGAAAAGCCTTATGAATGCAGTGAATGTGGGAAAGCCTTCAGGATCAAGAACAAACTTGTACGGCACCAGAGAATTCACACAGGAGAAAAGCCTTACGAGTGCAGTCAGTGTGGGAAATTCTTTAGAAGTAGAATGATACTCGTTCGGCACCAGAGAATCCACACTGGAGAAAAGCCTTATGAGTGTACAGAATGCGGAAAGTTCTTTAGAGAGAGCTCTAGCCTTATTTCACACCAGAGAGTTCACACTGGTGAAAAGCCGTATGAGTGCAGCGAATGTGGGAAATGTTTTAGCCATAGATCCAGCTTCAATTTACACCAGAGAGTTCACACTGGAGCCAGACCTTACGAATGCAGTGAATGTGGGAGAGCCTTTGGCCGCAAAGATGGACTTGTTCAGCACCAGAAAATCCACAGTGAAGAAAGACCTTATGAGTGCAGCATATGTGGGAAATTCTTTAAGCAAAGTTCTGGACTGTTTGTACATCGGAGAATTCACAGAGAAACAAGGCCTTATCAGTGTAATGAATGCGGCAAAGACTATAGCAGGAGATCTCACCTTGTTCAGCATAAGAAATTTCACATTGGATAAAGGCTCTCTGAATCCAGTGAGAAAGCTGATAGCAGAAGTATCCATCTTGTTTGTCATAAAACACAATCCTAGAGCAAGGCCTTAGGCGTGTAGCCTATGTGGGAAAGCCTGCAAGAGCGAACACACTAACTTGAGTACTAGAGAGGGGCCTGGAGTGCTGTGAATATAGCTAAAGCATTCAGATACAATCTAATCCAGCACCAGAATACTCACAGTACATTGGTCGTGTAACAGATGTGCAAACCCCTATAAATCTGCAGGCTTTTTGAACACCACAGTTCACACAAATGTGGAACTTCATAAACATCCTGTACCTATAAAATCATACTTGTTGGGCACTAGAGAATACAAGCAGGAAAAAGGATTTAAGAGTACTCTGAATGTGTGAAGTTGTTTTGCAAAAGCTTTAGCTATATTGTACATTAGAGATTTTCACACAGTTACTAGACCAGTGCATGGAATATAATTCTTTAGCCAAAACCCCAATTTGATTTTACAGCAGAGTGTACCCCCAGTGAAAGGCCTTAAGAATGCAATAAATGTGGGGAAGCTTCCAGCCTTAATCTACAGTTTAGTGTAGGGAATCCATACTGAAAAAAATGGATTTCTTAGTTCTACAAATGTAAAAGATTCTTCAGCCCCAAGTCTGGCTTCATTAGACATTAGAGAAATCATATAGGAAGAAAGGGGTCCCTGAAAAAGTCACTGACTTTTACCCATTTTCCACTAGCAACTTGTCACTGAGAATGGCCTTAGGAGTGTAGGAAAATAGATGGTTATCCATGCTGGACAGATTTCCTGCAGATATGAGATACTCTTAGTAGCTACATTACATATTCTGGCCCATCCAAGGGGCTTGACTGATCTATATCATTACCGGTACCATTGGGTGAAGGTTTGTTACCTCTACCACTTGGCAAATACAAATCATGCTATTGTAATTTGCTCATTGACCACATATTTGTGGATTTTAGCCTATTCCTTGGAGACAAATCAAAATTTGTCTAAGCATAATTAAAACGGATACTAAAAAGGCTATGAGTAAGGGCTGGAGGAATAGCACAACAGTTACAGTGCTTGCCTAGCAAGCACAAGGCCCTGAGTTTGACTCTGCAGCACCACATAAGCTGGGCATGGTAGCACATGCCTGTAATCTCTCAGCACTTGGAAGGCTGAGGCAGGAGGATTGCCTTAAGTCCAAGGCCAGCCTGTACTATGAAGTTCAGAACCAGCCTGGGCTGTATAGAATAAGACCCTGTCTCAAAAAGAAAAACCGAATATTTCAGTCTGGTTGCCATAACTATTTAGAGGGACAAACGTATACAGATACTCAGGACCACTAGACTTACTAATCATGCTTCCTATGACTGTGGTCACTGGTGGAGAAAATGATCCAGTTTTCTGGACTACCACATACTGCTTGGTTTCCCACAGGAAAAGGGAGCCAAAGAAAAAAATACTGTCATCCAAAGATGTGGCTTTTATGTCTCGTGTGGAAACATCCTTGCTTCCAGTAAAGCAATACTGTCCCAAAGGTGGAGAGAATTGTGGTAGAATCATTAGGTTTACCTAGTCTAGCTCTTCCAGAGAGTAGAAGATCCTTTTTCTGTGGAACCATCTTTTGATGGTTGAGACATAATTTATATATGCAGACTTATAAAATAGTCTTTTAACTTATGTAAAAACCCATGAAACTGTTATAATCATGATACTGAATATATTCGTCACCTACAAAGCTACTTTGTACCCGTATGTAATTCCTGTCTTCCTTCATGACCAGTGATTTACTCTCACTATAAACTTATTGCCTTTTCTGGTGTTTTATACAAATTAAATTATAAAATGTTTACTCTTTTCCTTCATCACTGTTGGCGATTAATCCACGTTGCATGTGTGTGAGTTTTTGCATTCTCTTTATTACTAATAGTAGTTTGTGCAGATATGTCATATTCTGTTCATCTGTTAATGGACTTTTGGATTGATTCCTGTGTAGAGTTATAACTAAGTGGCAGTTAACAATCCTGTACTAGTCTAGTAGTTAATACCTAGAGGTACAGCATCTGTGTCAAAAGGAAGGAAATGTTTTACCATTCTACAAAATGACCGTCTTCCAGAGTGTCTGTACCATGGTACATTTTCATTAGCATTATGTTCCACTTCTGTATCCTCAGCATTTGTATGTCAGTGTTTGATGTATGGCTGATGCTCTTATGAAGAGTATTTTCTTTTTAAATACCTATTTCTAGTTCCCTACTGATACACAAAAGTAAAATTGCATCTCGTGTATTGATTTTTCTACCCTGGAAACTAGTATTTTTTGTTGTCGCATTGTTTTATTTGTTTACAGATCCATGGGGCTTTCTCCACAGCCTTGTGGTATCTGAAGAAAAGCAGTTTTTGTTCTTCCTTTCTAACCTGGGAATTTTGAAATTCATTGGCATAGACGTGTTCATTATAATTCCTTTGTTAGGTATCTGAAGAATCTGTATCATTGTCAGCTCACTGTGCCTAACTGGCAATTTTTATCTTCTCACTTTTGTCAGCCTGAGTAGAAGTGGTTACTTTTTTGGTCTTAATGAACTTCTGAGTAATTCTCTCTGAATTTTATTCCTTTGGATTTAATTTGTCCCTTTTCAAGTTTCTTAAGAGAAAATCTAATGTAGACATGAGATCCTTTCTAATAGAAGATGTTGAGCCTATGAATTTGCCCATAATGCCTTAGCATTATCACAAGATGTTCTTGTCATTAATTTACGATGTATTTATTTATTAATTTTGTGATCCTGGGAATTGAACCCAGGGCTTTCACACTGAGGTACATTGCCATCCCATTTTTAAATTTTTTATTTTGAGACAGGATCTAACTAAGTCAGTTGTTCAGGCTGGGCTTGAACTTGTGATCCTCTTGCCTCAGCCTCTCTGGGTCCTGGAGTTACAGGCCTCTGCCAGCCAGCCCAGCTTGTACTGTATTATATTGTCATTTTGCTAGGAGGGAGTTAATTTACCATGGCCTTGAGTAGCTCTATTCTAATTCTGGAGATACCTGGACATTGGGCTTCATATCTTAGTCAAGATAAGTGCAGCAGAATTATTAATGTTTGAAGCATGCCAGGTATCTGTTGGGCCGGTGTTTCTACCAGTGGTTGTTGTCTGAGAAAGTAAATAACCTGGTTCAACTTTACAACCAGAGGGGGATAAAAGGACTGCCTTGAACTTGCCCAAGTGCAAGGATTCATCATAAATCTCTTGGTTCAGTCTAGAAATGACCAGGCTCTGGGTTCGATTCCCCAGCACCACATAAACTTAGCGTGGTGGTACACACATGTAATCCCAGTATCAGAAGGCTGAGGCAGGAGGCAAGCCTGGACTACAGGGTGAGACCCTGCCTCAAAAAAAGCTGAAAACAGTTCATTGTGAAAGCCTTGAGTTCAACCCCACTACCCACACATGTACCCACACATAAAACACAAAATATGGACGGGGACTGGTGGCTGTGACTGGAATGTTTGTTTCTCTCACACCAAATCCTTGCTGAAGTCCACTTGCCTGATACCATGCTATTTGGGGGTGAGTTCTTTGGGAGGTGATGGTTAGATGAGGTTTTGCTGGTGTCCTTAGGAGGTGAAGAGACCAGAGCTTCCCTTCCTCTGCAGAAAGTAGCAAAAAGGGCAGTCATCTGTAAACCAGGCAAAGGGGCCTCCTACTAACCTGGATTTTTTTCCCTCCACCATTTTTATTAATATATATATGCAATACATGTTTACAGTGAACTTGAGTGTTTTGTGCACATACATACCACATCATTGATCCCTTCCCATTTTTGGCCCTCCAGTATCCGCCCCATCCCCCTGTAATTCCCACTGTCCCACTCATTTGGTTCTTTAGAATGCCTGTGTTCTGGGTTTCCCAAAACAGAGAAACTATGTGAGATTTAACGTATTTAATCCGCTGCATCTGACTCAACTTTCCCACTCAAATCACCACTTATTAGCTCAGTTTCCCACCCCTAGAATGGGCCATATCTTGATGCCTCATCTCTGGGTCCAGCAGAGGCCTTTATTGGAACGATTGGCCAAAGGTTCTTTTTTTCTGTATCTTTGTTGAGATTCTTTAATGTGGCTTCACCCACTAGTCCACATAAGAGAACTATAACAATGAAATTCATAATGCTACAAAAGGTGAGAAAGAAGAAGTTAGATTTCAAATTCCTTAGCTGAGTACTAAAAGGTAAATATTTGTGTGTTCAAAAGACGTTTAGGTTGTCATTGCATCAATCAGTTTTCTTAGGATAAATTTAAGACCAAATGAGTGAATCACGACCTTAAACAAGCTTAAGGCTATATTGAATTGCTACATTAAATGAGCTAAAATCCATATCACACAAGTATACTACACTTAAAGCAATAGAGTGGCATGTTTAAGTATATCAAATTTTTAACTTTAATAAATTATTTACTCACATTTCACTAATTACTAACATTTTGCCAGATTTGGTTTATCATTTTACCTACCTACCCATCCCTAACTTCATGTATACATAGTTTTAAAGATTTTATACCAAGTCTCTGTTGAATAACTATTGTCTTGCAAACATATACTAATAAAACCGATAATTATGGGGGAAGATTCACAGATTTTATGAGACAGTTTGTAGTGTTTTTAGGTTACCAATCAAATGATTCAAATACCAATTTATTTTTTGTTACACTTTCTCTTTAGATGCTTCCTTTTCACCATGTTTTTTGGTGCTGCCTCTCTCCCTTTCTCTCCCCTTCTCCCTCTCAAAGATTCCTTCAAGTATTCTCTGCAGTGCTGGGCTAGTGGTCTCAAATTTCTTTAGGGATTCTTGACCATGACAAATTTTTACTTCTTCAATTTTCAGGGTTAATTTTGCTGGATACAACAACCTGAGTTGGCACTTGGTATATTTTAAAGTTTGAAAGATCTTGCTCCAGGTTCTGCTAGCCTTTACAGTTGACATTGAGAAATCTGCAGTGATTTGAATGGGTAGAATAATGGTAGAATAATGCCTGTTTTTCTCTTGCTGATTTAATATTTTTGCTTTACGTTTCATTTCTGAGGTTTTGATTATGATATGTCATGGTGAGTCTCATTGCTGGTTGAGGTTATTTGGTGTTCTGTAAGCTTCTTGTACTTGAAGATTAATTTGTTTTTCTAGATTAGGGGAATTTTCAGTGGATAAATCCTTGACACCTTAAGTGCTGTCTTCCGCTCTTTCTTTCACATCCATAGTTCTGAAATTGGTCCTTTTGAATCATCCATCACTTGTTGAATCCAACTACTTCGCTCATTTCTAGTTTTGGAGTCATGCCTAATTAAAGCATTTGTTTGCTCACCTTTGTATACAAGGTCTGTAATTCTGTCCTCACAATATTCAGTTCGTCTACCCCTGCTTTGACATATAATTTTTATATCCTGAATTTCATCTAGATTTCATGTTTTCTAATTCTTTATCAAAATGTTCCTTCATATCTTGCATTTACTTATTTATCTTAGCCAGCTTTTTATTTGTGGCTTCAGGGAGCTTTGTCTCCATTAGGACCACTATTTAATTAGTAAGTTCCTCTTTAAGCCAGCTGATCAAGGCTCGCATTTCTCTGAGAATACATTTGCTTTTTGAGTTTCTTCCCTATGAGTTCCACTATTTCAGTGCCCATGACAGTAGTTTGTGGGGTCTCAGGCATCTTTGTGGGTGCCCTGTTGCCCTGTCTTATTCCCATGTTTCTGTTGTTGAGGGGCTTCACTTTAAAGGATTAGCCAAGAGGTTTCTTTGAATGGCTATGACTGTTGGGAGAGGGGGTGCTGCAATTCCTCTGAGTTCTGTGCTGGGAGTAGGCAGTGAGGGGCGACCTAACAGTCTGATGGCCTCTGAGGTGTCTTGTTCACCCCCCGGTCCCCCCAGCAAAGCTCTCCTGCCTGTCCTGTGTTTCCTCCCCCAGGGTGGGGCTCTCCACCCTCACAGGTGTGCCCACTACACTGAGCCCTTCAGGAGGTCGGTAGCCTTTTTAGCCTCTCTGCAACTGCCTCTTGTGCCAGTTTCTTCCTAGGCACTCTTTAAGAGTGACCTCAGAAGCCTTGATGTGTTCTTCTGAGCTTTCTTTTACTCAAATCAATTCAGTCTCGGGCTCTATTTTTTTTTTTTTTCAATGGCCCCTGCTTAGGTCATTGCCTGTTATGGCTGCCGGGCACTGCTTCTTACCTGGCTCCAGGAGGCCTTTACTGGGGAGAGAACACATTGTGTTTGTAGTATGCACTACCTGTAGGTTATTTTTTTTTTTTAAAGGAGGTTGGGGCTACCAGCTGCTGACAATTCCCACTTCTCCCAGATCGCCACTTACCTCAATCTGAGGTTCTGGCCTCTGGGCTTCTCTTCTGTGGTCCGTGGGTGTTGGCAGCTCAAGGCTGTGCCAAGTTCGCTGCTGTTTTTCTCCACTTCGATAGGTCTTTAGGATTTCTGACCTTCCCGGCGCCTCCTGTCAGTTGTTGGGGCTCTCCTTCCTCTAGAGCCCTTAAAACAAGAAACAGATTAAAAACCAAGGGATTTCTTTTCCTTGTTGGCCTAGAACTATACAAAGCAAACATAGTGGTCAAGTTCAACCCTACATTTGTGATGGTTGTAGCTTGAGAGGACATGAAAAATGTATCCAAGGGGTGCAACAGTCGCAACCAATAAGTAAGATTGATAATGTACTGCAGCACTAAATCATAGAAGGAACACCATGACCCATCTGGCCTTTGGTCTCTCGAACTATGCCTCCTGGCCTACTGAAGTCAGGAGACAGTCTAAGTGATGTGGATAGAAACTACATCACTGGTTTCATCATTGTTCAGAATGTAAAATGGGAGCTGGAGGAATGGCAGAGCGGTTTAAGTACTTCCCTTGCCAGTCAGTGCAAGGCCCTGAGTTCGCTTCCCCAGCACCACGTGAAGCTGGGCATGGTGGTGCACGCCTGTAATCCCAGCACTCGGGAAGCTGAGGGAGGCGGATTGTCCTGAGTCCAAGTCCAGCCTGGACTACACCAGTGAGTTAAGGACCAGTCTGGGCTATAGAGTGAGACCCTATCTCAAAAAGAAAAAGAAAAAAAAAAAAGTAAAATGGTGCACCCACTCCAGGAAAAATGTGTTTCTTACTAAACTACATATGTGTCTACAGTATGATCCAGCAGTTTCACTCTTTGGTGTTGTTGCGAGCAGAGAAGGATAACCGAGAGAGGTTGTGTGATTTCACACAGAGATCTTTATTATCAACACCAATATTAATTATATTGTGAGTGTAATCTTAACCACTAGATGGCGCCGACAGCCCAGTCCCTCCCCGTAGTCCGCTGGGGAACACGGGGTTGTCTGGGGACTTGGCCTCGTGGGCCCTCTGCCTCATGCTTGCTCGCTGTGCCATTCCTCCAGCCCAAGGAAGAAAAGTTTTGAAAAGGCTAATCTTCGTAATACCTCCTAGATCTGATTTCCAATTGTTTATAATCCATCAGCTTTGTTCCTGATGAGGCTGCCTTTTAAAGATAGTACTTAATGAGAAATAGGAGATTCACCTGTAATTTGTGAAAACCGGCGGTTCCTCGCCTCACCCACACCTAGTCAGATGTAGTGCTTTGTCCTTAGGAGGTCTGAGCGTGCGCTGGTGACCTGGTGCTGCACAAGTCACCCGCTGCTGGGTGGCTTAAAGGAGTATTTCCTCTGCTCACACATCTACAGCTGGACAAGAAGCCAGTCATGTCTGTTCCCCTTGGCATCGGCTGGGGTGGCGTGAGGTCAGGGATCTGCAGCCTCCTGCAGGCTCCTGCTCACTCCACGCCTGGCATTGACAGCGGCTTTCAGATGTGGCTGTGGCCAGGACAACTGCAGGTGGCCTTTCCCTGTGGCTCTTTGGAATTTCTCAAAGCATGATCAAGGATGAGGAGAGACATAATTCTTTTATGACCTAGTGTCATAAGTCACCCAGAGCCATCCTACCATAGTCCCAGGCCTGCTAGATTGGAAGAGAAGAAACAGCTTTCAGTCGTGGTGGAGGCGGGTCTGGGGCACTGCACGGTCTGTGGGGCGGGTGTACTGCTGTGCCCGGTGCTCATCCTTGGAAAACAACCCGACACACGCTTGCCTCCCTGAGCTTTTTCAGTTGTCAATGACAACAGACAAGGTGAAAAGAACTATGCAGCCATGAAAGAAGAGGCAGCAGGAATAATCTTGATGAAAGAGAAGTACCGTTCCTTCAGTCTCTCCCCTCATTGGAGTAGGAGGCAGGAGCGGTTCCATCTGCCTGGACTAGAGACTCACCGTGCAGGGTCGCTGGCCACGCCTGGGGTTTGGTTTATGACTGCTAATTGGCCTGCAATTGTAAAGTTTATAAAACCCTCTGTATTCTTTTTCTACTCCTGAATAAAAAAATTACACAAATGTAGCAGCTTGAAACCCCTACTTATTATCTGATGGTTTTGTAGGTCAGTATTTCACGCAGGCTTGGTAGGGCTCTGCTGAGTGCATTCATTATGAGGCCAAAGTCCAGGTGTAGGCTGGCTAGGTTCTGGTGGGAAGAATCTGAAAAGACTGCAGAAGTGGTATTTATTAGAGAGAGCTTCCAACCACAGCTCTCGGCAAGAGGCAGCTCGGAAGGTTCTACCCACCAGAGGGCACAAGAGCCACAATCCTGCAACAGTGGCTGGGTGTCCGTATCCTACATTCTTGCTGCCAAAATGTGGCCCAGGTGCCCACAACATTACAAAACCCGGGAGCTTATGAGAAGCACAGAATCTCAAGCCCTAACACAAGACCCTCTGAATCAGAGTCCACATCTCGTCCAGACCTTCAGGCTTTTGAGGTGCACGTGGAAAGGGCACTCAGGTTCAGGATTCTCTACCTTGGCTATGTCTCAGACTTAGGAAAAGGCTTTAAACATTTCTGACTTGATTGTGCCATCTTCCAGAGATTCGGATTGTACTGGCCTGGGATGTGACCTGTGTATTGGTTAGGGTTCTAAGAGAGGCAGAGTTAATAGCATTTATAGAGACAAAGGGAATTTATTTGGAAGACTTACAAGTTTGAAGAGAGAGGCAGTCCAAATTGGCCTTGCCCACGTAGGAGAACTGGTGGATCCAGTAGCCACTCAGGCTTCTGGCCCAGGAGCACCAGTCAGAGACTTCAAGACAGCCCGATGGAGCCTGCCAGCCTGGGAAGGACAGATGCTCACCTACTAGGAGATCGGAAGTGAAGACAGGAGCAAACCAAAGGCTCGCCCATTGAAGGGGAGGCCAGAGCTTTCTTTTAGAAAGAGACTACAACAATGTATCTTTTCCCCTCCTTCTCAGTTCAAGCTGCCAGTTAGGCCCCTTCCCCACTTTCTGGCCCTCAAGTAAGAAACACACGCCTGAAAGCTACTTCCCGGAACTTCCTCAGTTAGTTGCAAAAAGGTGACACAATTTCTCCGAGGCCAAGGCCACAGGCTGGTATCTTATCTGGTGGGTAGCGCTTGCCTAACAAGTGGAAGGACCTGGGTTCTTTCTGCACTAGTCGAAGGGGTGGGGAGAGAAGAAAATCAGAAAAGAAAAAAAAAAAAAGAAAGAATGTGCCTGAAAGAGGAGCTCAGCAGTGTTAGAAGGAACTCTAACCAATATTTATGTTTCCCACTTAAAAAGCGCTGCGTCCGTTTGGGCACTATCTCATTTTCATCCTTTCCTCTGCATTCGGGCAGAGTAGGGTAGTGTACAGATGATGGAGACTGGGTGGCAGAGAGGTAAGTGGATATTGCTGGAATTTGCAGGATGAGTCAGGCAAATCAGAACAAGGAATCGCTTTCCTGGGTTTCCTGCGGCTCTTTCCAAGATTTAGCAACATCTAACAATCTGATTCTCTTTCCCCAGTTGTTGGGGAGCATTTCTGGGAAATTTGCCTTGTTCTTCTCCATTCTACCCGCCCCCCCCCCAACACACACACACATCTCCAGGCTGATGGAATTCTCCATTACCGCCCACCAGAGGGCCACTGATTCACGTGATTTCTCATTTTTGATAGAAAAGTCCGTAGGTGTGAAGTCAACTCGCAACTTGTGCTAGAAAAATATTAATGATGATTCGTTCATTGTAAACTGCTGCTTCCCTCCTCCTCCTTCTAGTTCTGGGGATTGAACCCAGGGTTTTCACACTGAGCTGCTACATTAAGTTAATGAGCTGCCCAGGCTGGGCTCAAACTTGCGGTCTTCCTGCCTCAGCCTCACAGAGCCCTGGAATCCCAGTGGCGCACCACCATTCCCAGCTGCAGCGTAAACTCCCTGGGTGCCTCCTATCCTGATCCCACTGTAGGCTTCCAGCGCTTGTCACAGCATCTGTAGTGCAAACGATCCACGCATAAAGTAAAAGGATTTGTAAAGTTAGATCTGAGACAGAAAGACAGCAGGTGCCGAGAATCAATGTACCAGGGCGCGGTTTGAACTGAACCAAGAGCTGCGGATATTGCCTGCCCTGTAAGATGGGAGTGGCTTGTTTGGTCCCAAACACTCGCCAGATCTGCATCCGATTACCTACTCCCTAGACGGCTGACGGGGTGGGAGGGCTCAGCATAGAGAAACCCCACTCACAGCGTGTGGGACAGGAGCAGAGTGCCCAGGGAGCAGCTGGCAGGAGGAACATCACCCTTCCATGTCCCAGTGACCCTCCAACCGCACCCCACCTCTGCTCAGCACATAAAATCATCCAGGGACTAATCCACTGGATGGAATTGACCACCCTAATCCAATCACCTTCCAAATGCATGAGGTGTTTAAGGTATATCCCAGATCCAAACCAAACGACCGGTATCCTTGTGCAGCAAGCTCTCTATGGCCTAGGGCTTGGGAGAGGCAGATGACAGTGGATGAAGGGGCTGCCCCAGGCGGGCACTCAGGGCTGGCCAATGGAAGGCTGAGGGGCGGAAGGTCACAGTCTCTGGCTGGCCTGCGTCAGGAGCTGATCCCACCACGAGGAAACCACCCGCGACTTTGCATCTCCACTCTCAGGTCACTGGGAGGAGACTTTCACAGGGACACGGGCAATGTGTATTCTAACTCAACTGAATTACATCCAGGTTGGGATTGGGGTCTACAGGAAGCAAAAAAGTCGAGGAGCCCACGTCCTTCCCTTTGTTGGAAATACTGAAAACTTCCTAGTTCCTCAAAGCTCGAGCCTCCTGTCTCAGCTTGCCCTAGATCACAACTCAATGAAATAGCAAACATTTATTAAAGATTTTATAAACTGGGCGTGGTGGCTCACACCTGTAAACCCAGCACTGGAGAGGCTGAGACAGGAGGATTGCTGTGAATCTGAGGCCAGCCTGGGCTTCCTAGTGAATTCAGGACCAGCCTGGGCTATAGAGGAAGACACTATCTTTAAAAAAATGAAATTTTAGGGGGCAGGGGGTGTAGCTCAGTGGTTGAAGCACTTGCCTAGTAAGTGGAAGGCCCTGAGCTCAATTCCCAGCAGCACATAAACTGGGTGCAGTGGTGCACACCTGTAATCCCAGCACTCAGGAAGCTGAGGCAGGAAGACTGCCATGATTTCGAGGCTACAGAGTGAGATCAGACCAGCCTGGATTACAGAGTGACACTGCCTCAAAAAAAAAAAAAAGAAAAAAAAGAATAATACACAGTATTTTGTGCCGTAAGAAAAAGCTACGAGTGAACATACTGGTAAAAACATAGACTTAAAATGGCTACTTTTATAAAATAAAATTATATCTCAATAAGTTGTTATTTTAAAAATGCATAAAAAGATTGGCAAGAATATCACTATCAGAGCCAGATGATGTACACACAATAGGTCATTCTACTTTTTCTCTGTAACTATAAAGAGTGATTGAAAATGTCTATAATAAAATATGAAAAGAATTTACTCTGTACTAGGGAATTTAGTCTACAGAGGCAAGGTGTCCGTAGGGGTGGAAGATTCACGTGTCAGTTTAACAAGCCACGCCCTGGGCATCCACTGCGCGCCAAACAGTGCCTAGCGCACAGGGATTGGCCAGGACAGGCTGTCTTCGTGGTTCCTGGTGCACACGAGGGGAAGAGACAGCGTTTAATAAGTCATTGTCCAGATACATTATGACTTTCATCATCCGCACAGACAAGTGGGGTTCTGTGAGACGTTAGAGAAGGACACACCTTGCTCTGGGCCGGTAAAGATCATAGCTAAACTGGGCGCTGATGGATGGATAGGTAGGTTAAAAGAAAAACACAGGGGTGTGTCACTGAGCAAATTTCTATGGTATCAAGACTATCCAAGTGCAATCCATGCCTCCCGGGAACTTTTCTTCTATTGGGAGATTCCAAGTGGCCATGAACACTGAATTGTGACTCAACGTGCGGCGATTGCTCTGAAAACTCAGGGTAGGAAGCTTTCTCGGAGAGGATTACTGGGGCACTGTTTGCAAGGGCTGCGGTCTGCAAATTGGGCTTAAAGCTTAGTGGGTAGAGCAGAGGGTGTGTGCCAAGCGGAAATGCTCCCACCATTCCAAAAGTCAAGAGAGCACGTTGTTTAGGGATGAGGAGGCGGAGAGCCTGAATGCAAGCCTCGGGAAGTGGGTGGATTTGTGCAGGGACAGGGCCGCAGGCAGGCTGGATCTCCTAGGCCTGGAAGAGGGGCTAAGCTGAGGGCACGCTCAGGCTGGGGGGGAGATAGCTGGGAACTTGCGTGGGACGGGTTGGTGGCGTCTCCTTCTCTCTCAAAGCTTTCCCAAGTTTTGTATACAGTTTTTGTGATTAAAAAAGAACACATTTTCCATTCTTGTTGGATAAAATTTGTTCATTCGTGCATCCATGTGAGCTTTTATCATCACATCATAGTTGTTCTCACCTTTATAATTTTTTTCCCTTAGCATCTTTTTGCCTGATATGAGGTGTACTACCTTTCTGGCTGTATTGTGGTTTGCTGATTTTATGTATTTATTTATTTTTTGAAACAATGTCTTGCTTTCTAGCGCAGGCTGGTCCCAAACTCACAGTGTAGACCAGGCTGGCCTTGAATTCATGGCAATTCTCCTGCCTCAGCCTCCTGAGTGCTGGGATGATAGGTGTGCACAACCATGCCCGGTTTATGTCATGCCAGGGAATTGAAATCAGAGCCTTGATAGGCAAGCAGCTATTCCTCCAGCTCTGTTTTGGTGATATTTTTCCTTCCAACCTTTCTTTCTTTTTTCTTTTCTTTCTTTCTTTCTTTCTTTCTTTTCTTTCTTTCTTTCTTTCTTTTTTTGATACAGGGTCTATTTCTGTAGCCCAGGCTGGCCTCGAACTCACAGCAACCCTCCTGCCTCAGCCTCCTGAGTGCTGGTATTACAGGTGTGCACCACCACGCCCGGTGTACGTAGAGCTGGACACTTTTGCTTGCCGGGCAGGCGCTCTGACCTCCGCACGCTGCGCTCTCCAGGCTCTGCCCTCCGGACCTTCCTGGTTTATCTTCCTCCCTCTCTGAGCTTAGATGCTGTGCGCTCTTTTTCCTTTACTTGAGATGCATCTGGGGCGTGTCAGGGTCTCTTGTCAGGATCTTTATACTCCTAGAGCCTCACAAGGACTTGAGAATTACAGTCCCTCCTCCTGCTTCCTACCAGGCACCTCAGTCCTGTCCCGTCTCCCTTTCCACAACTGAAAACCGAAACTGTGTCTTGATACAATCACCATGCACTCACCTTTTCTCCCACACGTGTCATTGACGCTTGTGCCATCCCGTATTTTCCCTCTGACCGTGCTTTCGCATTTCCTTCAGACACATTTATAGCTAAACATTTCGGCTTTTATTTTTTGGACACATTTGTTTTCATCCTCAGAGGACCACAGGGAAGGCAAATGTGGAGCAACAGTTGTTTTCTCTCCGTACATTGAGGATGCCAGTCTCACGCCCATTTTTGCTGTGGGGAAATGCACACAGCCAAGTCTAATTTCGGTTTCATTGGGTGATCTTTTATTTCCAGCTGCTTTTAAGATGGTCTCATTGTCTTTGGTGTTCTGTAGTTTCTCTTTTCCTTTTTTTTTTCATTTATTGAAGTGTGTGCCTAAATCTTAAGTATAACGTCTACCAAATTTTTCTCGTGAATACCTCCAGTACTCAGATTAAAATACAACTATCTCAGAAGATCCCAGTCATTATCCCTTAAAGGTGAGTCTAACACTTTGGATTAGTCTTGCCTCATCCTGGGCTTCATTTTTCAGAAAGGCATCTGTGCTGATGTTTAACAGTTTCCTCATCTTCATAGCCATATACAATAGTATTCCATTTTATTTTTTTAAATCACAATTTATTTCATTCTTTTGTTGATAAACATTTGGGATGTTTCAAGACTTTGGCTTTTATAAATAAAGCTGCTAACATCCTTCTCATACATGTCTTTCAGTGGGCATTTACAGTCTTTTCACTTGGATATTAGGTTGACTTTTGGTTCCTTTTTGGGGAATCGAACTCTGGTAAGGTTATGTCATAACGCTCACAAACTGTGCCTGTGGCCTTATTTGCAAAAGGGACCTTCGTAGATGCAGTTAAGGATCTCATGATGAGAACACCATAGATTATCCTGGTGGAATGAGATCCAACAAAGTGTCCTTATAGGTGACAGAGGGAGGAGGAGGGCCATCAGAGACAGAGAGGGAGATCAGAGTGACCCAGCCACAAGGGAAGGAATGTCTAGTGCCAACTTAGAAGGTAGGAAAGGATTGTCCCCTAGAGTCTACGGAGGGAACACAGCCCTGCTAACACCTTGATTTTGTATGTCCAGTCTCCAGAACTCTGAGATAATAAATTTCTGTTGTGTTAAGCCACCAAGTTTTTGGTGATTTGTTACAGTAGCTCTAAGGAACTGTACTGGTGTGTCATATAAAAAAATTTTGTGATCTTGGGGATAGATGTCAGGGCCTCTACACTGAGCAATATCTTCAGACCATTGTTTTTTCAATTTTGTTTTTGTTTTTGATTTTGAGACAAGGTCTCACTAAGTTGCTAGTCTGGACTCGAGCTTGCAATCTTCCTGCTTTGACATCCATGGCCTCTGCCTCCAGGCCTGGTTTAAATTTATTTATTTTTCTTTTCTTTTCTTTTTCTTTTTTTTTAGACAAGGTCTTGCGCTGTAGCCCAGGCTGGTCCTGAATTCACTATGGGGCCAGGCTGGCCTTGGACTCACGGCAATCCTTCTGTCTCAGCCTCCAGAATGCTGGGATTACAAGCGTACCCACCACACCTGGCTGGGGAATTGAACTCGGGTACTTAATGCTGACGTAGCACTTGCTAGGCAAGTGCTTTACCTGCTGAGCCATTCCTCCAGCTCCTTAAACTTTAACTTTAAGAATACCTATTATAACTTGTTTATTATGTGCATAGCACTCAAACTGAAATATTTATTAGGTGCTATTTTTATTTCCATTATATAGTTAGGAAAACTGAGGCCCAGGGCTGTACCATCTCCATGATGAGCCTGGGATTTCTTTCAGGTAATAAATCTCTACATCCCACGATCCTAATCACCATCCTCAGTATGCTCTCTGATGTGAAATCTACACTTCTACTTTGCTGCATCAATACTTACAGTTGAGAAAAGGACACATCGCTCACACCTTCTGCCATACTGTCATGTGGCCATGAGGCCCTCCTAGGATGCTGGCTTGGTTTGTTCTGTGCTGCTATGTGGGATTCCTGAGACTGGACAGTGTAGTGCAAACAGAGATGTATTTGGTTCATGGACCTAGAGTCTGGAGGAGCCCATGGAGGCAGGACTTCCCACTGCATCATCTCATGCCAAAGGTGGAAACTTTCTAAGTTCCTCACACATTTGAGCTATTTGGAAGGCCCCAGTGCACTGGGGAATACAGTCCGCAAACTGAGTCTGCCCCAGCGGGGGCCACTCTGCACCTCTTGGAGGTGTCTGTTCCTTAAGCAGCCCCACACCCCCACTTTCTCCAATAGCATGGCCAAATTTCCACCCTGCCCTGCCCTTTTTCAGACTTATGGGGCAAGACCAGCTGCTTCCTATTAAAATTATCCACCCTTGAATTTTTTTTTGAGATGGTTCTTCAGAAAGCAAAAAAAAAAATCTAAACATACATAATTCCAGCTCATAAACCAGAGCGATACCAAGTGATACTTGCCCTGCCGGGAGGGCGCCTCTCACTCACCTGACTGTGGAGCTCAGTGGAATCATCCCAGCGTGTCCCGCCTTGGTTCTTCTGCAAACATGCATGTGTCACGTTCTCCTTTAGGAATCTTTCTAATAAGTGGTATGAAAAAAACACCTAGAGCCAAACAAAGCCAATGCGGGAAGCGACGAGCCTTCTAGAATTCTTATATTACTCCCAGCTTCGTTTCCCCAGCATCTGGTTCCCAGCATCTTGTGTAACATGGTTGTTGAAACCATGACCCGTGGATGCTTCCTCAGACACCCCCGGAAATGTAGTGGTAGTTACACCAGTGACTGGGCATGCAACGTGTGCTCGAGCCCAGGCTGGGCATGTTGCGTATATGCTCTCATTAGATTCTCTCAGAGCCCCTTGAAGTGGGCAATAACATTTTCAAGCTTTACAGATGAACATTCTAAGCTCATTGACTATTAGAACTATTTATGCTTGTGGCTTAATTGCCATTTTCTAGAAGAGCAGCTGACAACACGTGTGCCGGGAGCAGACAAGAAGGACTGAACATCAATTGCAGTCGGTCAGAAGCCCACTCTCACACCCTCACTGCCGAAATGGGCCTTCGGTCCTAACGTTGGAGATTCCCAAATGGGTGCCCACCTTACAGGATGTGGAAGTTCCATGATGCACTGTAGATAACTCTAGAACAGTTAGCCTCCTACAGAAAGCACTGTGATTGGTCCAGACAACTCCTCAAATGAACTCAAATGATCAGGGAAGTGACTTTCTTTAGGTTTTGAGGAGCAGAACAGTCATGTTTTCTTAGACTACATCTTGGGCCTCTCAGAATTTTCAGGGTGGGAATAAAGTACTTAAAATGAGAAGCAAAATGGAGAAGTAGGTGCTCAGAAAGAAGCTTGAGAAGAAGAAGAAACTTGTGGGAAGCCCAATCTGTAATGCTCTAGTTCATAAAATGGAAAATAAACCCATTTTCATGCTTCCTGGACTATTCCTGTCAAGGTGCTGATTCATGGCCAACCCAAGGCGTGCCAAGCTTCCTCCCCCTGGGCCGGAAGTGGCCTTTAAATCTAGTGTCTTTGCTGTGAGAGCAACAGCATGTCAGATGCCGGAAGGACAAACAGATTTCATGAGAGGCAGAGGCTGTGAAGCAACAGGATGTCTGAGGGGGAAATTGTCCTGCTTGCCCCACAGACACTGGTGAGCACACGCAGAAATACGCCAGTTTCATAGCAGTTGAGTTCAGTCTGTCCCCAAGGACGAATGTCAGAATGTGAATACAAAATTGAGGAAAGGACATCAGAGAAGTTGTGGCTTTCCATGGCAAAGCATGAGACGGGGTTTGATCAAAGTCTGACACCGCTGGGGAAGAAGCCTTAAAAATACAGAAAATGTGGGTGAGGTTCGACAAGCTGTCAGAACTTACCAGGAGAACATATTCAGGAAAAGAACCAGAAGTCACAGCTCATTGGGAATGTACAAACATCAAGATGGCAAATCTTGATAGCAAATCTTGATGTACTAGGAGAGTGTAAACATTACAATACTGCTTACTATTTGTCAGAAATATATAAACTCACAGTCTGTTCAGCACCCACATAGGAATAAAAAAGGGCGTTATCAGCACAGATGCAACACATTAGCTCTTCATGTGGAAAATTCTACAGAAATATCATAAAAGTTGGGCCGTTCGAGCTACTGTCTCATACCTCAGCAGGAACTCCGTAAGGTGGTTTCACAGCCCTGTTACTCCTCTGAGTGGGTGGGAAGCAGAGACACAGGAACAGGTGGGCGCTGTAGTTTGCACGTCAGTTGTCCCCCAAGGGTTCATAGGTTAAAGGATTGGTTCCTTGATTGGTGCTTTGAGAAGTGTTGAAAATTTTATGAGGTTAAGATAGTTGGAGGTATCTTCTGGTCATTGGAGGCAAGCCTTTGAAGAGGGGTGGTGGAATCCTAAGCTCTCATTTTAAAAATATACCAGCCATGAGGAAAACAGCATTGCCCCCCATGTGCTTCCACCCTGATGTGCCACCTCACCACAGGCCCAAAGCAATAGGACTGATTGACCAGGGACTGAAACCTCCAACTCTGTCAGCCAAAACAAGCCTTTTCTCTTTATAAATTGTCTCAGTTATTTTTACAGTAGTGGAATGACTAACACAGAGGGAAGTGGTTTTCAGTCCACAAAAGCTTTTAGGGTGAAGAAGATGGAAGTCTTCTTAGGTAACCCTCCTCTGTTTGAGATTTCACTTCTGGGGGCTGGAGGGGAAGATTTATCTAAAAGTCATCAGAAACACAAAGGAAGGTTAGTTTTCAAATGAAGGGTCTGAAGACTGGCAGTGGCCTAGGGCAGTCACAGGGTTCCCCCCACCCCCAGATGCATGCGCAGCTTCTCAAACTGGGGTACAGGGTGGGCACCTTCTGTTGTTATATATCATGAATCACAGGGATGATACAGGCATTACAGGGTGGGCACCTTCTGTTGTTATATATCATGAATCACAGGGATGATACAGGCATTTTTAGTGTCACATATTATGCACTAGAAATGGGATGTGTGGTGGTTTGGATCTGGAGTGTCCTCCGAGTCTCATGTACCTGTGGACGCTGTGTACTCTTGAGGGGTGGGGCCCGTCTGGAAGGGTGGGGGGTGCGCTGGAGGGGCGTGCACTGGTTCTGCCCTTCCTCAGAGACTTGGCTCTGTCCTGCCATGTTGGGAGAAGCTCTCTCTGGCTCTAGCTCCGTTCTCCCATTCCCAGCCACCCACCTGCCTGTGAATGTACTGTGCCCACCTGAAACTGCGAGCCAAAATACATCTCCCCTCCCTAGAGCTGTCCATGTCAGGTATTCTGTCCCAGCCATGAGAAAGTAACCAAGACGAACAAGCACGCAAGGTGTGGTAACACAAGGCTGTCACCCCAGCACTCTGGGAGACCGAAGCGGGTGGGGGGCGGGAGGTGGCAAGTTTAAGTCCCAGTGGGCAACTTATGGAGATTCTGTCTCACAGTCAGAAATAATAAAGGGATAAGTGTGGAGGGACAAGGACTGAGGCAAAGAGAGAGAGAGAGAGAGAGAGAGAGAAGTGCCACAGGAAATGCCAGTGTTCACAGGGTAAGTAAAAGAGAAGTAGCACGTAGAAATGGGCTGGGGCTGGAGTGAGGCGGGAGGGACAGAGCTGAGCTCTAAGAGCAGGGCAGGCCGAGGAAGACTAGCAGACAAGTTGGATTCGCTGAGTAGGGTGGGAGGATCCCGAACTTGGAGGAGCAGCTCTGGGGAGCAGTGGGCCGAGGAGGACAGACCACTAGCGGCCTGTCCTCGGTGGGCTGTCAAGAAGGGAAGGGTCAGGTGGCCTTCCTCAGCTTCTACCATAGTATGAGCACCCCACCCCCACTCCTGCCTAGTCCTTTCTCCCAGAAACAGCTGGCCAGAAGGTAACACGACTCCAGCCAGACGTGCTATTCTGGCCTGAAGGTCATGACGCTGTGGTCCAGCCAGGACTCTGAGGGGAAAAGAAGCTCTGGATCCTCTGCCCTCATCCCAGAAGTCTGAATAGAAGAAGGAAGAAGCCATAAGGAAGGACTATCAGGGTCTCGGCTTGCCTGGTGACGCCTGGGCCTAGCTGGTAAGGATTAGGGGCTTCCAGCCCGGGGAGCCCTCTCTGCATCCCCCAGGTCCTCTTTCCCTGTTCTCTGGATTCTAGCTCTGCTCTGCAGACTGTCAAGCTGGTGCCTGGCCTCCTCAGACCCAGCTGGCCTCCAACATCACAGCACAGCTCCAGGAACTGCCAGGCTTCCTCCCAGGCCCTGGAGGCAGCAGAGGCCACCATCCACTGTTCCTTTGTTTGGTTTGGGAGGCCAGCTGCCAGCAAACAAGGGAAGTCCCCGGTTCTGCCTCTCTCTGCTTACCTAGCCATTTCCCTGGCTGGAGGCCTCTGGGGCCCACTCAGGCCATGCTTCTTCCTGGCCATGTGTCTGGAGGGACATGGGTTGGGCTGGAGGGTACAGAACACCAGACATGTAGCTTACGGTGTGAACAGATGCTTGCGGGGCCTTACCGCGTGCAAGCCCTGAGCTATTTGCTCTGATGGATATTTGCTGCCGCTCAGCCACTCTAGGGTGTCATATTAGAATCCTCCAGTGTTCAGAAGGAGAAACCGAGGCTCAGGGTGATGAGGGGGAGGACACTGGCAGGGGTGAGAGTCCCACAAAATCTCTGTGACCTGCACGCTGTGCTCTTGCTGGGCCGTCTCTCTCAGTGCAGCAGGAGGGCAGGTGGGAGGGGCTCGCAAGGCACTGCTCTCTTCAGTCCTCTCTTTTTCACCCCCAGAGGCCACACTGCTGTCCAAGACTCTCCTCATGGCTGACTTCCTGCCTTGGGCACCCCCAGAGGCCCAAGCTGGTGCCCAGGGCTCCCTTGGTCTCCCAGAGGAGCAGCGGGTATGGAATGATGGAAGCCGGGGCCTCATCCCTGAGCCCTGGAAGTTCCTAGTGGTGCCTGCCATTCATATAACACCACCGAGTGATAGCGAGACACCCTCCAGCACCCCGTCACCCTCCCACTTGGGACAGCTGGGGACTCCAGACCTGGAGAGTACGTCCCAACACAGGTCAGAGCTGGGGGACATATCAAGGGAGTCTGTCTGGCTGACTCTGTCTCTCACCTACCTTTTTTTTTCTGAGACAGGGTCTTTTTTGAGACAGTGTAGGTTGGTCCTGAACTCTCTCTGCAGCCCAGGCTGGCCTCAAACACATGCCAATCCTCCTGCCTCAGCCTTTGAGTTCTGGAATTACAAGTGTGTGCCACCATGTCCAGCTTTTATGAAGCCGGGAAATTGAACTCAGGGCCTCGCACTTGCTAGGCAAGCATTCTCACCCTAGGGCTACATCCTCAGCCTTCCCTCCCTACTTCATGCTGAGGTAGCAGCATCCTGTGGCTGTCACTGTCCAGGTAGGCGGCTGCAGGTGAGTCAGAGGGTAGCCATGGCTTCACAGGGGCAGGACCAAGTCACAAAGGAGATGTACAGACAGCATCTGTGCATGATCATTGGACTGCTGCTTCTGAGTTCGAGTAGGCACCCTTTGGCCCACTCAAAGTTTCTCAAGCCATGGGTGAGAACTCAGGTAAGGGCCATAAAGCCAAGGTGACCGGATGTGATCAGCTTCCTCACTGAAGCAGTGACCATAATGCCATAGAGCAGGCGCAGTGAGAACGCATGTGGTTTCCTGCAGTTTCTGTGACATGAAATATATTTCTAAGTAAGTGCCAGAGGCCCATGTAAGAAGTATTTCCTGTTGTAGCTTGCAGGCCAAAAAAAAAAAAAAAGTTTAAAAAGAGACTTCTGCAAAGACATACTACGTCTAGCTCAGGGAAAGATCTATACTGGCCAAGGACAGAAATGCACACTGCAGTTTCTTCCTACACTGGACAAGGGCTGAGCGAAAGGAAGCGGAGCTGTGTTTATGGGCATGGAGGCATCTCAGCCATAATGATAAAGGAGAAAAACAAGCTGCAAACTGATACAATAGGACCCTCATTCTGTATCTTTTTACAAGACAGCAAATTATATGCTCCACTGTTGATTGATGCATCTTATGTAGCAAAAGGATAGAAAATCTTACAGGAGGGACTCACACCTACTTCAAGGCAGAGAGGACCTTGAGTGAGAGAAAAGGGCGTGGGGAGTTGACCTTTTGACTATAACTGTAATAGTTTATTTCCATTTTTATTTTTTGAGACAGGGTCTCACTCTGCAGCCCAGGCTGGTCCTGAACTCACTGGTGTAGCCCAGGCTGGCCTTGGACTCAGGACTATCCACCTGCCTCAGCCTCCCAAGTGCTGGGATTGCAGACCTGCACCACCACACCCAGCTTTATGAGGTGCTGGGGAATCGAGCTCACTGTTGTGCCATTCCTCCAGCCCCTTTCCTTTTTTTTAAATGATCTTAATTAACATGTCTACATGCATTGCATATATGTGATAGAGGTGTAGATAAACATTATATATGTTCCTGTTTAATATTTCCCACTTAAAAATGTAAAAATATTTCAAACGAAGAAACAGGCAGAGAGAGATAGAGCAATGGGGTGGAAGGAGAGCTAGGGAGAGTTTTCCCATGCAGAAGAAATAGCAAGTGCAAAGGTCCCCAGGCAGGACTGTGCCTGGTGATTTAGAGGAATAGGAGGGAGACAGAGCAACACGGAGACCCAAGAGGAAAAGGTAAAGTCAGAGAGGTACAAGTGTCCCAATCATGGGATCTTGGGTGCCACAGCCAGAACTCTGATTTTACTTGGAGTAAGGTGGAGTCAGGGGGTGGATCTAAGGCAGGCGGACCTTGGCCAGACTCAGACAATCATAGGCTTCCATTGCCTGAGGGCAGGAACAGACCATGGGCCCCAAAACAGAAGCAGGAGACCAGAGAAGAGGTTGGTGTGATGTCCAGGCCAGGAGAGAAGACTGCAGTTGGATAGGGCAGGCAGGAGGGGGGACAGTACAGCTCCGGGAGAGATTCCGTCAGTGGGGCCTGCAGGGTTTTTGCAGGTTGGGCATAAGTGACAGGGATCAATGCAGATTCGGAGTTTGGGGCTGTCCTGATGCCAGAACAGAGAAGCCAGGGGTGACTGGTGAGACGGGGGAACGAAGAGAAAGGCTAAGGGCCAGAATGGAGTTTTTTCAAAAGAGGTGGGCGCTAGAAATGGGGGTGCACACCTACAGGGGGAAAGCGAAGGCCGGGAGATCACAGTTTGGGAGCCAGCCTGGGCAACTTGGTGAAACCCTGTCTCAAAATAAAATGAAAAGGGCTGGGATGTAGCCCGGGGGTAGAGAGCTTGCCAGGCCTGGCTGGCCAGGGGAGGGCAGCCCACCATGGAGTGGGGGCGAAGCAAGTCTGTGCCGGGACGCCGAGGCCGGTAGGAGTTATGGTGTCTTCTTGCGCACTCGAGGCAGGCACCGGCAGGACGTGGTTTGCCGAGGCTTTGGTTTAAAAAGTCGGTCCCACTGTGCTGCTTGCCTCCTGGGCGAAGCCGGGCCGGTCACTTCCCGTCTCTGAAATCCGGCTTCCCAGCTCAGGATGCTGGGCTGGCCCCTGCGCCGTCCCGGGGAAATCCCTGACCGCAGTCAACGGGATCCCAACGTCTGGGGTGACCTGCCCAGGGTCACTGCACAGGTAAGAGCCAGGACGGGCTGGATTTGAAGCCAGACTGGGAAAAACTCCCAGCAGCCGAGGCCCCGGAGCCTCCGGGTGCAGGAACTGGGGCTGAGCCCGGGGGCGGGGGCGGGGCAGGAGGCCTCTGGGCCTCACCCCTCCGCACCTGCGGTCCCGCACCCACGCCCCTCGGCTCCCGGCGCCCCCGGTCCCCCGCACTTCCGCCTGGGATCCCAGGTTCCCCCCGCGATGGGAGCGCCAACGCCTGTGGTTACCGAGATCGGGCGTCCATCGCGGTGCTGAGCTTTAATCCAGTGTGACTGGCCCGCCCTCCCCGCGTTTCCCCGCCCCCGGCACGCCCCCGACACGCCCTTCCCGCGCCACCTCCCCGCGGCTCGACTCTTCCCGGCTGGCCCCGCCCTCCCGCAGGGGGCGGTGCCTGACGCGCCGGGGCGGGGCAGGAAGGGGGTGTCGCCGACGCCGTGGCGGCCTCCGGCGGCTCCGGCCTTTTGTGCGGGCGGCGGGGTCGGGTCGGAGGCGGCGACCCCGGCAGGCCAGGCGGGTCCCCGCGCGGTCGTCCAGCTCAGCCCAGCCCCGCGGAGCCGGGCTCTGCCCTGTGGCCGGGCGTGCGCCGCATCCATGTTCGAGTAAGCGGGCCGCCGGGGTCGGGGAGGGATGAGCGGCAGGCGGCCGAGGCCCGGGCCGCGCTGCCCGCGCGGATCTGGGAGCCGGTGCACGTGGGGCGACCCTGGGTGAGGGCCGGGGAGTGGCGGTGCCGGGCGCGGACGCGCGGGGTGCAGCCGGAGGTGGAGCGCAGGCGGCGGGGAGGGACTGAGGTCCCAGCCGGCCCGCTACGTGCCGGGGTGCGGAGGTTTGGCGAGGGAGGGGACCGTGCGCCCCCGAGGAGAGGATCCTCTCCTGCCCTGGGGGCCCGAGGGGATGGCGCGGGGCTGGCCTGATGTTTGGCCCCGGATGGGAGGAGGAGGAAGACCAGCCCCAGCGAGCCTGGGCCCGCAGGCCGCGGAGCCCCGGGCAGGCCCGAGCGCCCCTCCCGTCTGCGCCCCCTCCCGTCGTCCTTGGCCGCCGTGGCTGCCGGGGTTGGGGGCTCCCTCGCGATCCCGAGATCGTTTGGGTTCGTGGGCGCCAGCGGGCTTGACCTCCCCCATCTGTCTGGTCCCGGTGTGTGAATGTGTTTCCGATGATGAGGAGTGACCTGGCAGTGTCCGTGGGTCTGTCTGGGGCTCCTGGTGCGTGTGCAACAGCTGTGCGTCTCCTCGGAGACGTCTGTGTGTGTGTGAATTACATGATCCCCGCTGTGTCTCTGCTGTTAACATGCCCTGCCTGCGCGTGTCAGGTTCTTTGACCCACCCGTGGCTGTCTGTATGTAAGGTGTCTCTTTCCATCCCTGCAAATACAGATCACCGATTCGTTTCTGGTTGGGATAATTTAGAGTGTGCTTCCGCGTATGCCTGGGCTCCCGGTGTACAATAGCTATAGCCCTTTTTGGCCATTTATGTGTGTGGTTTGCCATGAATTCTCTCAGTGGCTCCACTTGTCTCTGTGAGTTACCATTGTGTGTCCCATTGTGACTCTGAAGAGTGTGTAACTGTGTGTTCTGCCTGGGCTCCCTGAGCTGGTGTGTGCCTGTAATTTACCTTAGAGACCCTCTGGGCTCTGTGTAAGGTACCTGTTTGTGTTCAGTTGTGGCACTGTTGTGTGTCCGGTCTCTGCGTGTATGTCTGTGACACCTCGAGGTTGTGTCTTTAATTTACTTCCGATTCTGCCTTTGTGTGAAAATTTCTGAGTGTATCCATTTGTGACATCGTTGCATGTGCGTGGCTTTTCTGTGTGCAGCTGAGACTCTTTGTGGCATTGTGCATGTGAAGAGAGAGAGACCCCTTGTGGTTCTGTGTGGGCCCAGGACCCTCTCTCCTGAGACCTTGGCTGTAACCTTGACTCTGAAGGCAGTAACATGGATAACTGACATTGTCCCCCCTTATACTTTGTAAATTGTGTCCCAAGAACTATGAGGGTCTGGCCTCTGTGTTGTCAAGGTGTGTCCCGGCCCCACGCAGCGGCATGATTCCGGAGTCTTTCAAGGATGTGTGAGTGTCGAGGTTCTCGGACATAGTGGCCGCACGTGGCACTTCTCATCCCTTGCCACTTCAGAACTGACCTTTGCTTTGCCTTCCCTGCCACATCGTGACTGCCGTGAGGATGGAAGAATTGTCAAGATGTGCAGGCTGACTGTGTGACTTAATTAGAATTGTATTTTGTGTTAGCTCAGTTTCCCTATGACGATTTTTGTGTTGTTCGTTTTTTTTCATTGTGTTGATATCTTTGATGGCTGTGAATTTTTATTTTTGTATTTTTTGCCTTTATTGCTTCACAGAACCTCTGTGGCTTTTATGTGTAAGCGTCGCTGATTTGGAACTCTCTGTGGTTCTTTATGTGTTTCTTGAACTGCCTGCAGTTCTGTGCATGTGTGCGTACAAATCACTGTGCATGTGTGCGCGTGAGCATGCATATATTACAATTCTGGACTTTGTGTGTTACTGAATTTGTAATGCTGCAGTTGTATGTGCTTGTAATTATTCTGGGACTCTGGCTGTGTGTTCCATAGCTGTGACAGTACACTGTGTGTGTGTGTGTATGAGAGAAAATCTTGCAACTGTAAGCAGATACAGCTTACCTATGACTCAAGCCGTAGGAGCTCTCCGTGGATTTCCCTCTTACCGCGTTTTCCTCTCTCCACCCGGAAGCGGCACCCACCAGGCCTGCTGAGGCCCACAAAGCCTGTGAAGACACAGTGAGACCTGTTCTCTTCCTAGTCCCCGCCTCTATAACGGTCCAGCAGCCATTGGGGCTCCTCCCTCTAAGCTGCCACAGCTGCCCAGGTTGGGTAGCCCCCGCCCTGTGAGCGCTTCCTCCTTGTCTTGGCAAGGAGCAAGAACCAGGGGTGTGGGCGCTGCCCTGTCTGTGAGCTTTGGACCGGGCCGCAGGTGGTGCTGCTCCTAGACCTATATCACTTAGGGAGGGTGGGACAGACCTGTGTTTCAGGCTCAGGAGGCAAGAAGAGAAGGCGGGAGAGGGGTCTGGCCCCCCCACCCCAGCTCAGCCCTTGCCTGTTCACTGGTACCCTAAGGGTGGTGAGCCCCAGCCCCCACACGTGGGTGGCGGGTGGCGTGGCCGGGGCCTTCCTCTCCTCCCCCAGCCCGGTGAGCCACCTTGTTGTGCTTCAGCCCTGCCAAATTCAGTCTTGCCCCTGAACTTGATGTTCCTGTACCTAGAACCGTATTCTCCCACGCCTCGCCAAGTCTGTTCTTTGTCCTTGTTGCTGGCTAGAGCGAGCCAGGCCTGGCAAGGGCCTCACACTCTCACCAAGCAACCATTACCACTCCCCGTTGGTCTTCTCTGTCTCTCTGGTCTTCACACTTAACTGTGCTTCAGAATCTCCTGGGCCCCCATCCCCAGGGAGGAAGTGGGTCCTAGAATGTGCCTTTCGAATCATTTCCTGTGGCTGCTGGCGATGGGCCCAGGGACCCTGCCGTAGCGGGTATGCAGGACTGGCCAGTGTCTGAGGTCGCCATCCTGGCTTCTCTGTTGTCTTACTGACTCTCTGGTCCCCAGTTAGAGTGCAGGACCTGCAGGCAGCGGCTGGCTTATTGTGTCCGCGGTGCTGGGTGGTGGCAGGTGCTCTCCGTTGGTGCCCACAGAGGGAGTGGCTGGAAGATCCTAGCTTTCTGGGGTGCTGCCAGGGTCAGTGTAGCCTCCTGGCCCGGGGCGAGCTGGGATGATAGCAGGGCTGTATGTCACGCTGCAGGACAGAGAGACAGACCCCAGGGCCTTCTCTGTGTCTCTGTGCTGGGCTTTATGTATTAGACCTTGCTTCCACCTTCAAGGGAAGAGAGAAGTATTCCCCTCCTACACTGGAGGAGGTAGAGGCTCGGAAGGCTCAGCCGCTGGCCTGAGGTCACACAGGGAGAAAGTGGAGCACAGACACTGCAAGTCCTTGACACCTGCAGGTCCAGGTCTGGCAGATCACACGTCGGGGTGAATGCGAGCTCTGTGAGGGGGGTGGTGTGATCACTCATTCAGTCCACAGTGGCAAATGTGTGCCCAGCACGTGCTGGGTACTGGGGAGAGCACTCAAATCTGTCTAGTAAGGGAGAAAGATGAGAACAGAAGGTCCTCCTGGGGGCCTACCAGGGAGGAAAACAGGAGAGAGGTTGGGCCTGGCCCGTGGGATTTCAGGGCAGGTGTTGGTAGAGGCATCTTTGAAACTGTCTGTGGACCGCAGACCTGAGAGAGGTGAGGGAGGCCCCAGGCACCTGGGAGGAAGAGTATTTGGGGCAGAGGGGAGAGAGGGGCAAGAGCTGGAGGGCGGCCAGCTCGGGCTTAAGGGCAAAGCAGGGCCAGCCCTGGGTTCCCCTGGGGTGAGGTCGGGGTCAGGTCTCAAGCCAGAAGGGCGTGGACATCACTTAGGTGGGCACAGGTGTCCTCCACCTACAGGCAGAGATAGATTTGGTGCAGAAGCCAGAGCAGGGAAGAGGCTGCTGGAATGGTTCAGGAAACTGACCATGGCTTAGGCCACCGTCTACTTTATCCGTTTGTTGTATCTCACGTTCATTTTACTCATATTCTCTGAAGGCCTCCCCTGCACCCTGTCCTGAGGGAGGCTGGAGCAGACATTAGGGGCCAAGAGAGCCCACGGCCCCTGGAAGTGACCCCGGCAGTAGACAGTGACAGCCCAGAATAGTCACAGCTGGGGGAGAGCTGCCCAGGGCCCACGGAGACCTACAGAAGGGAGGAGTGTGTGAGCAGGTGTCTTGAACAATGCATAGGAAGGGCAAGGGGGTCTGAGAGGTGGAGGCAGGGCAGGCGATTGCAAATTCAAGCCCGGCCTGGGCAACCTGGCAACTTAAAGAGACCCTATCTCAGAGTAAATAAGCAAATAAAAGACTGTGGGTGGCACTGCTCCTCCCGCCTGTGGGATGCCAGATTGGGTGCTGCGAGACGTATCTTTGAGATAGTCCGGAGAGCAGAGACTGAGGGAGGCCCTGGACATCTGGGAGGAAGAGTACGGGGGCAGCGGGAAGAGTGAGCAGAAACCGGCAGGCGGAAGTGCTGTGGAGACACAGCTCAGGGTGTAGGCCCCAGGTTCAGTTCGCGGTACTGGAAAAAGAAAGAAAGGATGGCGTAGACGGAGGGAAGGACACGGGCTAAAGCTTGCAGGCAGGGCAAGTTTAAAAGCTTCTCCCAGTGGAAGGAATCCTCCCTGCACCCCAGAATCCACCTGTGCCCCGTGAGTTGGAATCCCACCCTGAACCAAACCAGCTTGTGTGCCTTTCAGGAAGTGGTTCAGGGCTTTGAGCTGCTTCCAAAGGGGAAGGTGATGATCAGAAGTGAAGGTGGCGATAGGGTATCAAGTGCAGAGTTGTTTGAGGGGTAATAAAATTAATCACATGGACAGTTCACACAGTTCCCGATAAAGAGTCCACAGCCAACTCGCCTTTCAAGTTCCGGATACCTCCCCACAGACCTTAGCGTTTGTGTTTGCAGACATCTGAGGGTACAGTTTGTTTAAGGACTGCCTCTGCCAGAAGGTTAAGTCCAGGGCACAGCCGTACCGGATGGTCCCTCAGTGTGCCAGCTCCATCCAGGCAGGACCAGTCATCCATCCAGTCCCCAGGGTCTGTGGAGCCTTAATTTTGTGCCCTGTGCAGTTTGGTATGCTGGAGACACGCACAGTAGCCACCACGACCTCCCAAGGTTCACAGTGTAGGGTGAGCAGGAAACACCCTGGGGAGCTGCGCAGCTGGGGAGGGAGGAACATTTGGGACGGGGGAGACGGCCCGGTCATGATGGGGCTGTAGGTGGCATTCCGAGTAGAGGCCTGGTGTGGGAACTACATTGGACCCCATAGAGAACAGAAGGGCGCTGGGATGGCTGGGACGACCAGGAGAGGGGAGGGCGTGGGGGCAGGGAGGTGGCTGGACCTCGTCATTAGGTGAGGATGTTGCTTTTACCTGCAAGTGAGCTGGGAGGGCTCTGACCCACCCAGGTAGTCACTAGCTCCCTCTGGCTACAGGCCGAAACAGGCAGAGGCGGATATAAAAGAAATAATGGGAATAGATTTTGGTGCTGGAGCTGGGGGAAATTAGAAGGGATGCTTAGCTGTTTGCTCAAGCGACTGAGCGGAAAGTAACCGTGACACCACAAATATTTATGGTAGGAAGGGATTAGTAAGTTTTTAAAAAAAGAAGCAGGTGTTCCTGGGTGTTCACTATGTACCAGGTCTGTTAGAAGTGCTTTGTGTGTTTTGATTTACTTAACTGTCTTAACAGTCAGATGGGGACTGGTGCCTGTCGTTCCCTGGGTAAAGCAACCGAGGTACGGAGGTGTAGGGAAGCCGCTCTGGGGTGGCTGTCTAGGAAGATGGCTGGATGGGCGGGTTGGTCGGGTCAGTGAGATTGTATGCATACCAGATGGAGGAGTGGGGGTGGGCAGAGAGATGGGACCCGTTGGGCTGGTGGGTGGGCCTTCTAAGGCAGGCCTGTCCCCACCTTCTGCCTGTCCCTCATGACACTCCTCTCCCTGCCTGTAGCACCACGCCCCACTCTGGCCGGAGCACGCCAAGCAGCTCCCCTTCTCTCCGTAAGCGGCTGCAGCTGTTACCCCCAAGCCGGCCACCACCTGAGCCAGAGCCAGGCACGATGGTGGAGAAGGGGTCAGATAGCTCCTCAGAGAAAGGTGGTGTGCCCGGGACCCCCAGCACCCAGAGCCTGGGCAGCCGGAACTTCATCCGGAACAGCAAGGTTGGCACAAGGCCAGGTTGGGAGGGGTGGTAGTCTGGGGACCTGAATACTCATCCTGGCCCCTCTCTTCCTTTTGCAGAAGATGCAGAGCTGGTACAGCGTAAGTACCTGGCTGTCGGGGTGCTGCAGGGGTGTGCAGGAGGGATCCATCCTTCTGCTGGCCAGGAGACCCCAGCTGCCGCGGGCAGGACTGAGTGCTGAGGTGGCAGACCAGGCTCACAGTGATGCTGCTGTTTATGGGCCATGTGACCTTGAATAAGTCACTTAACCTCTGCAGACCTTTCTCTTTCCCCTTAAGAAACAGTCTTACTTCGCAGGGCTGAAGGGAACATTGATTTTTTTAATGCCAAATTATTCTTTTTATTAGTATGTCCTTGCGATACATAATGACAGCTTGAGAAATTGGTGCATATACATGTCACCGCTTGATCATTTTTACTTCCCTTTCTCCTTCCCACCCCCTCGGTCCCGTCTCCAATGTCCCCTTTTCCTCTCCACAAAGTCTGTCTTCCTATTCCACCCCTGTGTGCTTTTGCTGAAGGGAGCATTGAGTAAGCGTTGGTGATGTGGTTGTGACTTGACACCTGTGTCCTGTATAAGAAACCAGTAAGTGGCAGCTGTCATTATGCAACAGAACGAGTTTGGATATTGAAACTTAAGAGTCTGGGGGCTGAGAAGGCTGAGGAGCTCTGGCAGCTCTGTGGGGCCGACCTGGTGTAGGTAGGATGCCTACCCAGGTTCTCATTACCCACAACCCCCACCCCCCAGATGCTGAGTCCCACGTACAAACAGCGCAACGAGGACTTCCGGAAACTGTTCAGCAAACTCCCAGAAGCTGAGCGCCTCATTGTGGGTGAGTCCCCACAGTGTAGGCTCAGTCCTGGTCCCCTGGCTGATGTCCCCAGCTCTGCCCTCCTAACTATTCCCCTGGTCTGTGGGCTGCCAGGACGGCTGGTGACTCAAGTGCCTGCCTGTCTTTCCCCATGGCCGGCTGCTCTCAGATTACTCCTGCGCCTTGCAGCGTGAGATCCTCCTCCAGGGCCGCCTCTATCTCTCCGAGAACTGGATCTGCTTTTACAGCAACATCTTCCGCTGGGAGACCACAGTAAGCCGTGGCGGGACAGGGAGGGCCCTAGGGGGAGGGGCCCTGGCGGCCTCTCACCCTCCTGGCATCCTCAGATTTCCATCCAGTTGAAGGAAGTGACCTGTCTGAAAAAGGAAAAGACAGCTAAGCTGATCCCCAATGCCATCCAGATCTGTACAGAGAACGAGAAGGTGAGCCAGGGCACGAGAGGACAGGGTCGCTTGGCCCCTGATCGCCACAGGCTCCCAGGCCCCCCGCCAAGCCAGTGAGAGCAGACCCCTGTCCTTTCTGCACCCCCGGCTTCTCCCCAGCCTGTCGCCTGCTCTTCAGTCCCCCAGCCCCTGCCATGGCTTGGCCCCATCATCGAGGGCTTGGATCCTTGTAGCAGCCTCCTGTCCCCTCCCTGCAGTCTGTCTCCTGTAGCTATTTGATAAGATTGTGGCAGGCCCACAGGTGTCCGTGTTACAGCAGTGGCCCCATAGGGCACAGGAAGGACGAGGGGAAGACTCTACAGAGGACTTCCCTTTGTGTGGTCTCGCACCAAAGTCGGTTTCGTCACCACTCCTGGTCCGCTAATGACAATGGATGCTGAAGATCTTGTGGGACACGTACGGGCACAGAGACACAGGGCCAGTGTGAGGGAGGAGGGAGCCGCGTCGCCTTGCCGCGTGCTGGCTCCCACCCCTCACGCCGCCTCTCGCCCGCAGCATTTCTTTACCTCCTTTGGGGCCCGTGACCGCTGCTTCCTTCTCATCTTCCGCCTGTGGCAGAATGCGCTGCTGGAAAAGGTGGGCGTGGGCGAGGCCTGCAGGGAGACACTGCTGGGAGACCGTGGGAGCGGGGGATGCCAGAGCTTGGGCACAGGAGGAGCCCCCATCCCTTTACCCCAAGTGTAGGGCCTCATGCACCTGCGGCCCTGTCCACGGGTCTTGCCAGGGCAGCCAGGAGTTTCTGTGTCCGGCAGGGAAGCTGAGCCTTAGGCGAAGGAGAGACAAGTTGGTGAAGATCAGTTCGGGCTCTTCCCCAGGGCTGGGAAAGACTTTCACACCAGCAGCAGAAATCAGGAAGGGAAGGAGGCTGGCTAGGTGTTGGGCCGCAGAGCCTGGGAACACCCAGACCTACTCCTGTGGCTCTCCCCTCTCACCCTGTCCTGTGGGAGGCTCCTGCTGTCCCGGGACAGCTCCATCTTGGCCATCCTCAGAAACAAGGATGCCATGGTGTCCCCTCCTATAGGGAAGCACAGGGCGGTAGCGGGGGTGGGGGGTAGAGGAAGGTCAAAGTGCAGGCCCTGCAGTCCCTTCTTTGAGCAGTTGTGTGACCTAGGGCAACACATCGAGCCGCATCAGTCAAGCGGGAACCAGCCCTGCTTGCTAGCACGCAGAGCTGGACCCAGAATGAGTGCTCAGCAGTACCAGCTCTTCTGGGGCCGGGTAGGTCAGTGGTCAGCTCTGAGGCTCTCCACAGGCCCCTGGGGTCACATCTGAGCACTGCCACTTCCTGGACATGTTATCTTAACCCTCTCTGTGTCACTGTCTTAAAATGAAGATAGTGTCATATCCACTGATAATTTCCAGACTTGTTTTGAAGGCTCAGGGATTAGCACAAATGGAGTGGCTGGAAGAGGGCTGGCCCTAGAGCCAGCTGGGTCGGTGGCGGCAGCTGCTGCCGCTGTGTTATTGCTGCTGTTCCTGTTACGTCATCAACAGCATTGCGGTTCTCATCTAGCCACTCTGGCCACGGGCGGGAAAGCAGAGGCTCCTGAGCCTGCCTGGGAAGGACTCAGGAGTAACTGGGACACCGACATGGGCTCTGGGGTCTGGCCGGGCGTCAGTCCCAAAGTTGCCTCTGATCACTGTGAGCTTGGGCCATGACTTTCCCATCCTGGAACTCCATGCTTTCTGTAAAAATGAAAATGTTAATTGGCCAGAGTATTGTTAGGACTTGGGAGGTCTGAGGTGTCAGGTCTAGGCCTGGATGGGCCTGTAGTGGTTCTTAGGAGTTCATTCCCAGGAAGTGGGGGTGGGGTCTGGCTTGGGAGATCAGGACACCCCCTCGTGGAAGCTGCTGGAACTGCTGAGGCCGAGGAGCTGTGAGGCCAACTCCACCTTCTTCTTGCCCAGACTTTGAGTCCCCGCGAGCTCTGGCACCTGGTACATCAGTGTTACGGATCAGAGCTGGGCCTCACCAGCGAGGATGAGGACTATGTCTCCCCCTTGCAGCTGAATGGTCTGGGGTGAGTCGGAGGTAGAGGACGTAGTGGGGAGGGGAGACCCCTAGAGGCTGGTTGCAGAGTTCCTGGAGAACAGGTGGGACCCTGGGGGGGGGGGGGCGGTGCGCCCAAGCGGGAATAGGGTCTCCAAGACCCGGCAGTCCCTTCCCTTCCCTTCCCTTGCAGGAGCCCTAAGGACGTGGGGGATGTGATCGCCCTGAGTGACATCACTCCCTCAGGGACCGCCGACCACAGCCAGGAGCCAAGTCCCGTGGGTTCCCGCCGTGGCCATGTCACCCCCAACCTTTCCCGTGCCAGCAGTGATGGGGTGAGCTGAAGGGCATGGGAGAGAGGAGGTGCTGATGGGGGCAGAGGAAGGCTGGGGGCACAGCAGGAGAGAGGGACCAGCTGGCTGAGTGGAGACAGGAAGAGGGACGGGGTGGGTGGAGAGAGAAGGACAGAGGGGTGGAAGGGTGGGCAGGGGAGGTAGGAGACGGTAGGGAAAGAGAAACAGGTAGAAGAGGGGAAGGGCATCTAGCTCTGAAGGATGGATGCGTGGCTGTGAAGAGTGAGAGGCCGCAGGGGAAGAGAGGAGTGGGTGCGTAGGTTGGGAGATATGTGGACAGATAAGAAGCCTATGGTCCAGGAGTCCAAGATGACAAGCCTGCTGGGTTCTGAGGGGGACCCTCTGTCCCGTCGTGAGCCCCAGGTGAACGTGCTGTCTCCTGGCACTGGTTTCATTTCCCAAAGCCTGGACAGTCCCTCAGATTCTTAAGAGCTATGTAGACCCAAAGGGGACACTCAGGGTGGACTGGAGGGGCGAGGCCTATTGGACCCTTTTTCTGTAGGCAGAGGAGGACAAGGAAGAGCAGATGGACAGCCAGCCAGATGCCTCCTCTAGCCAGACCGTGACCCCGGTGGCGGAGCCCCTGAGCACAGAGCCCGCCCCCCCTGATGGGCCCACCTCGCTGGGCCCCTTGGACCTGCTGCCCAGGGAAGACCTGCTGACGGACACAAGCAACTCCTCCTCGTCCACAGGGGAGGAAGGTGAGGCGGGTGGGCTGTGCTTCATTTGCTGGTTCCTGTTACACCTGACCGGCTGGGGCCATCGGCTCAGTGCGAGGGATGGCCACTCAGGCACGGTGGTGGCACAGATCCATAATTCCAACACCCTGGAAGACTGAGGCAGGAGGATCACAAGTCTGAGCTCAGCCTGGGCAACTTAGACATTTGTTACAAATTCAGATTAAAATTAAAAAGGTTTGAGGTATAGCTTATTGTGAAAACACTGGGTTCAATCCCCAGGACCAGAAATATAAAAAAAGGGTCTTCCCTTCCGCCCTGTGAGGATGAGGAGTTTGGGGAAATCAGTCACCCCCAGGGAGAAGGAGCAGACCCACACTGTCCAGGCCCTCCTGTCCCCAGCTGACCTGGCCACCCTGCTTCCCGACCTCTCTGGCCGACTCCTCATCAACTCCGTCTTCCACGTGGGTGCTGAGCGGCTGCAGCAGATGCTGTTCTCAGACTCGCCCTTCCTCCAGGGCTTCCTGCAGCAGTGCAAGTTTACAGGTCAGCGGGCAGGCACGGGAGGGTGGGGGGACCCAGGCACAGGGAGGGCTGAGGGTCAGTGGGGAGACCGGCAGGTGCCTCTAGCAGGTATGCTAGGGTGGGGACAGTTAGCGTCTGTGGGAACAGAGGTGGATCAGCTTCTCAGTGGCTGAGAGGTCCTGAGCGAAGTGCCGAGCCTGTCTGTGCCTCAGTTTCTTCTTCTGTGTAGCGGGGTTACACTTGTCATAGTTTCTGCCATGTCAGAATTCTGCGAGAGCCAGGTGAATTAATAGTAGAAAAGTTCCTGGGACAACAGTGCATAGTGAGTTCATGAGCCAGGCACTGCGGGGCATCCTGGCTGGAGCCTTGGCAGTCTGGGAGGCTGAGTCAGACGGAGGGCAAGTTCAGACCCAGCCTGGATAACTTACTGACTTAGATCTCAATAATAATAATAATAATAATAATAATAATAATAATAATAATAAGGGCTCAGGTAATAGCTCAGTGCAAAGCCCCTGAGTTCAGTCCCCAGTACAAGGGGAACAAGCTAATGACCACACAGGATGTCTATGTGTCATTCATCCTGAGCAGGGCTTAGAGGCACACAGGGAGCCACTGGGGTAAAGAAACTCCTTCCTCAGCACCCAGAATCTTGTGAGGCCAGCAGGAAATGCACAGTCACACAAAAAGTACCATATGTTAGGGCCTAGGACTGTAGCCCAGTAGTAGAGCAGTCGCCTAGCAGGCACCAGGCCCTGGTTTGGTCCCCAGGACCCACGAAGAAAGGAAGCGCATAACGTGTTCCAGGTGTGGTGTGAGCTAAGGGTGCAGTCTGTGTCTTATGTGATCCTAGGGACGGACCGCTGGGAGTGTGTGAAATCAAAACTGAGGTATAAAGGGGAAACTGAGGAAAGCAGGGAGAGGGTGAGCAGAGAGGAGGCCAGGAGTCAGCGTGTCCCTGCAAAGGTCCTGGGCCTGAGGCAGACAGTGGGAGCCATCTCTTGAGGTTGGCCGCTGGGACGGGTGTGGGATGGGAGGCCATGGCTTCGGGTGAGGCTGGGAGATTGACGGAGGAGCAGCTGCGGGAGGCTGAGGAGGAGATGGGGCCAGGGGCTGGCATAGCTTTCCTTCCTTTTGTCTCTGTGGGTGAAAAGGAGCCATGTAGAATGAAGAGTCAGTGTCTCAGTCTTCTGTCACTGAGACACAATACCCAACACCCACAGCCTAACGGAGGGAAGGATTATTCTAGCTCACGGTTTCAGAAGGTCCCAGCCTGTCCATGGGCAGCCGGAGGGAGCCGAAGCGCCTGGCCTGAGGGAGGCTGTTCCTGGCATGGCAAACAGGAAGCCTGGTGGGCGGGGCTAGGTCACATCCCAGGAACCTGCCCCTTCTGACCACGACCAGTCTCTTACAGCATAGCAAATCAGTGGTTTAACCCCTGTGGTTAAATTAACTTCCAAACACAAGGCTTTTCTGGAGGACATTCCAGATCCAAACCGTAACAGCCACTAAGTCTATGCATTGGGGTACACAGGTCCCACAGAACTATACTCTCATCTTGGAGGGACTGGCTCATCAGGCAGAGGAATGCAGATTTTGTCCTGGGGCACTTGGGAGCACTGGCATGTACTAGGCAGATAAGAGTTAGGGTCAGGCTTGACTTTAACAAGGCATTCCTGCATAAGATTGGGGATGTAGAGTCCAAGGCCAGGTGGCTGGGCTGAGCCCCTGGCCAGCTAGGTTGTGTTGAGTGAGGTGCGGTGCCCCAGACATCTGGACAGACGGGAGTGGACTCGCCGGGGGAGGCAAAGGCAGGGAAGGGAACCTGGTACAGATGGGAAACTGAGGCTGCGAGAGTGGGTGAGCCTCCCCAGCATAGTGTAGAAGTGTTTGGGTGGGGGAGGTCCCAGGTCTGTCACCAACATTCTAGAGTTTTAGGCTCTTAAGAGGAGGGTGTGGATATGTAAGAGGGGCAGGGGCTTGGCCCTGATCTCCAGAGAGCTGAAACACTACAGGAAGGCTGAGTCTTCTATGGCCGGAGGGTGAGGACCAGAGAGTGGTTTTCTCATGCTGTCCCTCCCTCCCCTAGATGTGACCTTGAGTCCCTGGAGCGGGGACAGCAAGTGCCACCAGCGTCGTGTGCTGACATACACCATCCCCATCAGCAACCCGCTGGGCCCCAAGAGTGCCTCTGTGGTGGAGACACAGGTGGGCTGGAGGGCTTGGTGGAATGGCCAGGGGGGTGGGGCAGCCTAGCAGGCCTTCCCTGACTCCCCCCTTCCTGTCCCTGTAGACACTGTTCCGGCGAGGCCCTCAGGCAGGCGGCTGTGTGGTAGACTCAGAGGTGCTGACGCAGGGCATCCCATACCAAGACTACTTCTACACTGCCCACCGCTACTGCATCTTGGGCCTGGCTCGGAACAAGGCCCGGCTCCGGTGAGCAGCCCCTACCTGCTACTTCATGCCTTGGTGGTCACGGGCCCTGCCACACCCTCCTCACCCTGAATCGGCGGCAGAATTTTCCCACCCAAGTGGATGAATGTCAGGTCCTAGAGGCCCCTGAACTCTGCGTAGCAGAGGGTAGACAGAGGGTGGCAACTCTGACCTGCAGTGGGTGTTTGAGCAGTGACTGCGTGGGTATGTAAGGGAACAATTCGTTTGTGCAGCTCTTTATTGAGCACCTGCTGTTGCTAGTCTGTTCCAGGTGCTGGGGACACAATTACCTCAGGAAGCTCATATTCTAGCAGGGTGCTGGCCAATAAAAATTATGTGTCTGAAGAGCATTCCTCAGAGATAAGGGTTGTGTAGAAAAGTACAGCAGGCTAGAGATGGTAGGGCACGCTGGGCCAGCAGAGGGGTTTACCCTGAATTTCCGGGTCAGGGAAAGGCCATCTGAGAATGTTTAGTAAAGAACATGAAGGAGGTGGGAGCAATTCAGAGCAAAGGCTCTGAGGCAGGAGTATGGGGAAGGCCACCGTGATGTCCAGGCAGGAGAGGATGGAGCAGCGCAGGGAGGGGAGTTGTGGATTCTGCACAGATTTGTAGGTGGAGCCTGTGGGGTCGGCTGAGAAACTTGGGCTCATGTGTGAAGGAAGAGAGATCAAGGACACATGGAAGGGGTTGGCCTGAGCCAGAAGGAGGCTGCAGCTGTTGCTGACCCAGATAGGGGCTGCAGGGAAAAGGTGGTCTGGGGCGTGAGTAGAAATTCAGCTTGAAGGCTGGAAGAGTATCTCAGCAGTTGAACCACTTGCTTAGCAAGTGCAGGGCCCTGGACTCTACTCCCCAGCACCACGTGAGCCAGGCGTGGTGGGGCACACCCATAATCCCTGCACATGGGAGACTGAGGCAGGAGGATTTCTGTGAGTGTGAGGTCAGCCTGGGCTCCATAGTAACTGTAGGACCAGTCTGGACTACAGAGTGAGACCCTGTCTCAAAAAAGAAAGAAAGCAAGAAAGAAAGAAAAGAAAGAAAGAGAGATTCAGTTTGAGATGCGTGGAGCTGGAATAGCTCCTTGATGAGACGTCTGTGTGCAGAGGGCAGCGCTGAGGCAGCTGGGAGACTTGCCAGGTCGCGGACACGGGTGGAAGACGGGCCTGAGCAGTCAGCTGCACGTGGGATACGTGGGGGAGTCCAGGGAAGCCACGGGAGTGGAGAGCACATCTGTTTTTTAAGAATGACAAGGGCCCTCTCTGAAGTAGGGGCCCTAAAGAACCCGCCCCCCCGGGGTTGACGGGGTGCCTGATCCTGATCCCCGCCTCCTGCGCCAGGGTATCATCTGAGATCCGCTACCGGAAGCAGCCCTGGAGCCTCGTGAAATCTCTCATTGAGAAGAATTCGTGGAGCGGCATTGAAGATTACTTCCACCACCTGGGTAGGGCTGGAAGCCAGTGAGGGTGAGGTGGGTCGTGGCCTGGCCGGGTTCGAACGTCCTGGTGCTCTGCTTTCCCCAGAGCGAGAGCTCAGCAAGGCCGAGAAGCTGTCCCTGGAGGAAGGCGGGAAGGATGCCCGGGGCTTGCTGTCGGGCCTGCGGAGGCGGAAACGGCCCCTGAGCTGGAGGGGTCACAGTGACGGGCCCCAGCACCCAGACCCTGACCCCTGCGCCCGGGCAGGCATGCACACCTCGGGTGCGTTCCTTCAGGACCTGGTCAGGGCAGGTGGAGGAGCTGGGGGTCCCCCAAGGTGGAGTGGCCTGGGGTGCAGCTATCTGATCAGGAATCGCTGTCCTGCAGGCCCCCTCAGCTCCCGCTTCTCAGAGCCGTCCATGGCCCCGGGCCCCGGGGCCGGCGTCCCAGGCGCCCTTGTCCTCGTCAGCATCGTGTGAGTAAGGCCTGGGTCTGCAGGCTGGCTGGGCGCCCCCGGGCAGATGCTGGACTTCTCCGGACCTCTCTGCTTCTGTGGGAACGTGGGCTTCCCTCCCAGCTAGGATTACGTGAGACAGTTTGGTTTGCGTCCAGCAGAGCACCTGGCACAGTGTAGGTGCCTCCTTTGTCGTGGAGAAGGCTTCCCCGCGGGAACTCCAGATGCCCAGGGGCCTCTGGGAGGTTGGAGAGGCTTGAACTCTCCCTGGGGCAAGGAGGGCTTTCTGGAGAAGGGCCCCCAAGGACACAGAATCAGCCAGGTGCACTGCAAGAAGTGTGCAAGAGAAGTAAGGTCTTTTATTGTACGGTTTTCTGTGCCGGCCCTAAGCTGGCTGGTGGTGGGACATAGCAGAGACTGACTGGCCTCAGGGAGACGGACTTAACCCCAGGCCGGAGGTGCTGGGACTGGGGTGGAGAAGCCATGGAAGCAAGGCGCCTCCTCCCAGCTACCCCACATGGGAGCTAGTTGGCTTCCTGGGGAAGTGGAGACACCAGGGTCGGGAACCATGGCTGCAGGTGTGGGAGGGCCGGTGTTCTAGGGACTAGGAAGGAGCTCCTCAGGCTCCAGGTCCACTCAGGAGGCGGGGCGAGGTCAGCCACACATACCTGGGCCTCGGTTTCGGGACTAGCAATTCAGGAGAGGTTGTGAGACATGCTGGGCGCACAGCCACTGAGCTTGGGCTGGGCAGCCTCATCTCTGTGTCTCTCTTACTGCCTCCGCAGGATCTGCGTGAGGTAGGGTCCTTCGTCCCCCACCAGTCCCCTCCCTGTGTTGTCACACCCCTCTGCTTCCTCCCTACCCCGTGTCCTGTGTCTCCCTGGGAGGGGACCTGGTGTAGTGGTCAAGGTGTGGCTATCAGATGAGCCTGGGTTTGAACCTGACTTTTCTGTTTGTGGACTGTATAACCTTGGGCATGTCTCACCCTCTCTGAGTCAGTTTTGTCTTTTGAAAAGAGGGTGTTCCTTCAAAGTGTGGTTGTGCTGGGAGGCAGGGATCCACAGATCAGTGCCTGACAGGACGCAGGGAGGCCTGACTTCTGCCCCCTGCTACAGCCTCATCGTCCTCATCGCGCTCAACGCCCTCCTCTTCTACCGTCTGTGGTCCCTGGAGAGGACAGCCCACACCATCGAGTCCTGGCACAGCCTGGCCCTGGCCAAGGGGTGAGCGGGTAGCCTGAAGGGATTGAGGGCTGGGCAGATGGCGAGGCCAAGGCCCCGCTCAGGCTCTGTGTCCCCACAGCAAGTTCCCTCAGACGGCCACCGAGTGGGCTGAGATCCTGGCCCTGCAGAAGCAGTTCCACAGCGTGGAGGTGCACAAGTGGAGGCAGATCCTGCGGGCGTCCGTGGAGCTGCTAGATGAGGTAGGGGTGGTGCCCTGGCCAGGGCTGGGTGGGGCTGGGGGGCCCTCTACTCAGATGCCTCCTGTCTGGTGTCAGCTTCCTTTTCTGTAAAAAGGGGAAGTGGCTCATAGTTCCCTTTTCACAGGCTTGCTGAGAAAGTCAGTGGGACAGAAGAGGAAATTGATTATTTCAAATCCTGGAGAAAAGGGCTGGAGGAATGGCTCAGCAGTTAAAGTGCTTGCCTAGCAAGTACAAGGCCCTGAGTTCAATTCCCCAGCATCATATAACAGCGGGTATGGTGGTGTATGCCTATAAACCTAGCACTCAGGAGACTGAGGCAGGAGGATTCCTGTCAGTTTGAGGTCAGCTTGGGCTCCATAGTAAGTTCAGGACCAGCCTGGACTATAGAGCAAGACTGTCCCCCCCCCAAAAAAAAGTTCTGCCTGGAAAAGCATAGCTGGACCCGGCTGCCCCTTTTGTCCCATCCATTGGCTCTGCTGATCTCTTGAGTTGGCTTCATTTAGAGACATCCTTGCCCTCAGAGTGACCAAAATGGCGCCAGCACCTTCAGGCTGGCATCCAAAGGAACATACTCTCTCATGGCAGTTAGGATCACATGCCCATCCCAAACCAGTCAGAGTGGCCATAGGTAAGTGTTTTAGTTACTTATTACTTGCTACGACAAAATACCTGGCATCCACAACTTTAGGGAGGAAAGATGTATTTAGCTCACAGTTTCAGAAGGTCCCACCATCCATTCATGGATGACAGACAACCGTGAAGGCCCATGTGGAGCCGGGAGTTGCTCGCGCGTGCTAGGCAGACACCAAGCGAGTCTGGAGCCCCACGCAAGGCTGCCGCTTTCCCGGGAAGAAGCTGGAACACTGTTTTTTCTTCCTCCCTTTACTTCTTTTAAGCTGCCAGGGGGCCCTACACCCAGGGTTGGGTGCTCCTGTCTTACTTCCTGGCCCACAAGTGAATAACAAACACCTAAAAGCTCTGTCCTGGGCACCCCCAGTCTCAGTAGGTTGTAGGTTGACACAGTCTTTCCAAGTGTTTGCCTGTGCAGCCGGGCCTTAGAGTTACCCCACTACATCCAGATACATAAGGCTTTTGGGGGGCACTCCAGATCCAAACCATAGCTGTAAGTTAGGCTTAGTGTTGGTTCTCCTGGCCCCACTTTGGGCTGATTAAGTTGTCACATGATCTGAGAGTAGGAGAGTTTCTCTAAAGGATTTTAGGGGTGCTGGGGTCTTATCTTTGAAAAGGGGTTGACTCAGACACCCCTTGTAGCTCAGGGATTGGTATGCACACATTTAAGCTCAAATTCTGGTACGTGACCTCGTGTAAACGCCTCTGCTGTTTGAGCCTTCACTCTGTCCTCTGTGAACACACTGTCACCACAAGGTGTTCTCAGACCCCTATGGACTCTGGTCAGCAGCTGCAGGGGGCCAGAGCAAATGTGGGGTGTTGGGGTGAATGCCTGCAGTGGGGAAGAGGGTGGGAAACTGGGAGGATCCTGGCATTGACTGGGTTTTGAGGCCCTTCCATATTCTGAGGCAGGCTTCAGGGGCCTCCTTATACCCTGAAATCATGCTCACAGGGAGGTGCTCCCAGTGGAAAGGGCTATGCAGAACAGCGGGAAGGGAATAGAGGAAGGGGCCCCCTCTCTCATAGATAAGGAAGGCAGGGCTCCCCCTTCCTGAGTTAAATTTTGATGGCTTTCCTCTCCCCCAAATTGCCAAGTGTATAGTGACTCCTCACAGTAATGACAGCAGCAGCTGTGCACTGAGCACACACCCAGAGCCAGGCCGTCCACGTGCTGAGCATCCCTGGTGGCCCGAGCCTCCATGCCAGCCTTGGTGGGAGATGTGCTTTGTTAACCCCTGTTTTATAGATAGGAGACGCCTAGCATGTTGAACTTGCCCAGAGTCACAAAAGGGAAATCAGCTCAGGTGGCATGCAGTGAGCACTCCTGCACTCCAGGTTCTGTTTCACAAGCTCTGACGCAATCCTTCGAAGCAGGATGTAACGGAACCCTGTTTCAGATGAAGGTTATGTGGACCCCTGCCAGTGAAGGAACTTGCCCAAGGCCCCTAAGGAAATGGCAGATTCCAGGATCTGAACCTGAGTATTCTGGGTCCCAGGCTCACCATGCGTCTGTCCCAGGCAGAGGCACAGAGGTAGGCGACCTCCCCCACCAGTGCTTCTCTCACGCTGACCACCTCCTCCCACCAGATGAAGTTCTCGCTGGAGAAGCTGCATCAAGGGATCACAGTCTCTGACCCCGCCTTCGACACGCAGCCGCGGTCCGATGACAGCCTCTCTTGAGGGTGCCTGGCCACGCAACTGACCCCCCAAACAGACAGAAGGACACACAAAGCTCCGGTGGCCACTGCTGGCACAGTGTGAGCGCCGGGAACTTTCCCTCCAGTGGCCAGACCAGGGCCACATGGACCTGGGGACCACAGAACCGAGATGCACTTTAGACCAGCGTGTGCGAGACCAGCTGCCATCACCTCTCCGGCCAGGAAGCCGGCCTGGCCCTTGGCCCACCTTCCCAACTAACTTATTTTGCTCACCTGGGGTTGTAGGGGGGACACCCCTTGGGGTGTACGATCCCTCAGCTCTGAGTTTAATGTATTATATTTATTCGGAGCTGACAAAGCTCCAGTAAAGGGTTGGAAATGGCTGTGACTGTGGCTTTGGGGCCCTGGGAGTGGGTGGGCGCATCCCCTGGTGCTCAGAGTCTGCAGTGGCAGGAAGGTGACATCTGTCCATTACCTGGGGCCATAGTCCCTGAAGCCTTATGGGATCTTCCAGAGCAGGGAGCTGGGATTGGTGGCACACGCCTGTAATCCTGCACTCAAGAGGCTGAGGCAGGAGGACCGCAAGTTTGAGCCCAACCTGAGCAAGACTTGTCTTTAAGATGAGGAGGCGGCTCAGTGTCAAGACCCTAAATTTAATCCCCTGTACTGCAGAATAAAGTCCAGAGCAGGGGCGCCTGGTGGCCTGGGCACTGTCATGTAAAAACTTCCTTTCAAAGTGGTTTTCAAACTTGAGCTGCATGAGAAGTTCCTGGACCGCCTGCTATAGCACAAAACCCAATGCATGGGTGGGGGAGGGCGTGCACCCCAGAGTTTCTGACTCAGGGCTGGCACAGGACCGAGATGTTTAACAAGTTCCCTGGCGATGCTAACAGCGCTCCCCCAAGGAACCACACTGTGAGAACCATTATTCAGGTTCAAGTTCACGAATGTGGCTACTTAAGACAGGGCCAGCTCAGAGTAAGCAGCCACTCAATGTTACTGCAGGGAAACCGAGAGCGCAAGTAACCCCTGTAGCCAGCACCACGTGTGCAGGAGCTCTGCTGAGATCTGACAGTCCCTTTTACTTTCACAGTGACTATTAGGTACTGGCAAAAGATTTACATGCCTGCGGCCACCCAGCACACATTGCTCGCACCCAGCACCTCTCACAGTCCCTCCAGGTGGAGCCTTTTGGGACACATCTGTGGTACAGGTGGGGGAACTGGGCTTAAAGGCAAAGTCCTAGACAGAGGACGGAGATTTAAGCTCCTTCAAGTACCGTCCTGGTTTGAGAGGGACAAAGGAATCGAGAGAGACCTTGGGCATGTCACATACCAAACTAAGAATTGGGTTTTTCCCCATTTTGTTGATATGTATAAGTGCAAAATTTAAGGTTTACATTGGTTTGGGGCATTTGTCCACCCCTGACATAAGAATTGTTTTTACTGGTGTCCTAGGGACTGGATACAAGCCCATGAATTGTAGGTTGGACAGATCGGAGGCAGCCCTCCTTGACCCGGCTCCTATCCTCCAGCTGTGGGATTAGCTCAGGTACCCTCTGTACCTCAGTTTCCCATACCTGCAAATTGGGCATGGTGATGATTAGTATCAGTGTAGTGCTTGCGTCAGCACCAAGCCCTTGGAAGCTGTCTGGTGAAGGTTGGCCTGCGGGGCTGGTAGGAGCGCCCTTGCCAGTCCTGAGGCCTGTCCTCACTGTGCCTCCTACCATCCCCCGCCAGGGGAGGGCCCAGAGAGCAAGAGGGTTATTTTCTGCCGGGGAATTTCACAGCTCAGGAGGTGCTGGCGTAAAAGCCCAGACCACAGAGTGTCTGGTGTCCCTGGCTTCCTGCCCCTCTGACCTGGACCGTCCCACACCCTGGTTCCTCTTGTCTGACAGGGCTGAGCCAAGGGAATTCTGGGAGCCTACCTGAAGCAGGACATGAAGCTGGAACCTGGATGTCCACCCCCCAGCCAAGTGTCTCACTTCCAGCCTGGTCCTGAGCATCCACTTTGTCCCTTTGCAGAATCTACCGGCCAGACAGGTCACCCATCTTTGATGCTGTAGGAGTCCAGCCCACTTTAGGGAGCTGCGTGACCCTAGGCAAGAAAAGTACCCCTCCCCCAGACTCAGTTTCCTCACTTGTAAAATAAGGAAAATAGAACTTGGCTGTGAAAGTTTGGGTGAGCCGAAGGTGGGTTCAGCACACCAGAAGGCACTGGTGTTCATTCCTTCATTTGAGAAATGCCGAGTGCCCACAGAAGGCTGGGCGGTGCTCACAGTGCTGCCCACACAGTGTCCTTAGGGTGGGGGTTTTGTATCCCAGGGTTGGGGGCACCGGCACTGACCAGATAAACTGTAAAAGAAGAATGTCACGAAGGTCAGGTTGGTGGTGGAGAGGCCGGTTAGTTAGCCTGCCCGGACACGGAGGACTTCACCGAGGTGACTGACGCCAGGAGAACTTCAGGAGGCAGGGACGTGACCCCTGGGCCATCTAGGGGAGCGAGGTGGATCCAGGCAAAGGCCCTGAGGCAGCAATGAGCTCTGTGTGTGAGGAGGGGACTGACCTGACAGGTGGAAGGGATCATGGGTAAATGGAGTCAGAGACACAGGGAGAGGTGGGGCCCGCAGGGGTGGCCCCCCGCAAGCACGGGCACCTCCAGACCCCCAAAGCAGCAACTCTGGTTTGGCCTCCCGGGCGGCCCTCTTCTTAGGCGGCCTCGCCCGAGTTGCCCCTCCGTACCCTCTTGGGTTCCTGTCCCCACGGTGACCTCTAAGTCCGGGTATCCGCGATCGCGGGGTCCAGTCACTTAGCCAGCGCCCGTGAAAGTCCTCCGGATGGTCTCCGTGATTGGGAGAAGGGAGCGCGTCCCCAAACTGCCCACTAAGTCCTCTTGCGCGTCTCGGAGGTGGGGGCGGGCGGTGACCTTTCTCGGGCCGGTCCCCGGAGTCTGGCGGCGTCGGGCACACCCCGGGCCCCCCGCCGGCTACCCGGAGGCGGCGCGGGCCCTGCGCCACCGGAGCCAGGCCGCTGCGGCAAAGGCTGGGCGGCCGCGCCCTCCCCCCGCGGTGATTCATCCCGCCCCCTCCCGCCGCCTCCGCCCTCCGCGGCGCCCGCCGCTGCAGTGCGCCGAGACCGCGCCGCGCCCCGCGCCGCGCCGAGCCAGGGCCGGGGTCGGGCGCTCGGCGGATGCGCCCGGCCGCGCGCGCCCGCGCAGCAGCCCGAGCCGCGGCCGCCGCCCGCGCGGCGGGGATGCCCGGACACCGGGCCCCGGGGCTGGGCCCCCGGCGGTAGCGGAGCGGGGGGGCCGCGCCCCCCCGCCGGTCCCCGAGCCGCAGCTGCTGCGCCGCGCGCGCCCGGGCCACTCGCCGCCGCCGCCGCCGCCCGCCGCCGCCGCCCGCTCCCGGGGTGCCGGCGGCCCGAGCCATGGGGACGCTGCTGGCCTTCGTGCTCGGCGCCGCTCTGGGTGAGTGCGCGGGCGGCGGCGGCGGGGCGCAGCCGGGGGTCCCGGCCGGGCGGCGGGGTTCGCGCCAAGGCCGCCCTCGGCCCGCCAAGTCGGCCGCCGAAGTTGGAGCGCGGGGCGCGGCGGGGGGCGCGGAGACGCCGCGTCAGCTGCTCCGCGCCCCGCAGGCTGCAATGTGACACCCCGGCCGCGGCGCGGGAGGCGGCGCCGGGGACGCGGACGGAGCGCCGGGCCGCGGGGCGGGGAGGCGGCGGCGGCGCCGAGCGGGTCGGGAGACCCCGGGGCGGCCGGAGGGTCCGCGCGGAGGAGGGCGAAACTTGGAGAGGCGGTCGGGGCAGAGCGGGGCAGGACGCGCCGGCCGGGCACTCGGAAGGCGGGAGAGAGTTCTTAAAGGAGAGCGCAAGCCCCGGGGCAGGAAGGACCTTGCCGAAGTGAGCAGGTGGGAGGAGGTCTGGGGGCCCGGGGAGGACGGGCAGGGGCTGGAGCAGCGTGGGGAGAGGGCGGACACGCCGGCGCGTGAGAGGACCGAGCAGGGCTGGAGGACGTCCTGCTCCCGCGAAGCCGTCCTCTCCCTCGGTCTGGAGTTGGTCTCGCAGACCAATGTAACGGTGGAAACGACTGTGCCACCGAACTTCTGGAAGAGTTGGAATTCTGTTTTTCCACCACCGAGGCGCTTTGGCGCCTTGGCAAGTGGCCTTCAGAGGAAGGGGTCCTCAGGTAACAAGGACTGAGTTCCTGACCACAGTGGCAGCCCTGTGCCCTGGGGTGTCCTGTGTGCTTTGGGGTTCTGCCCAGTAATTGCTGGAGCAAAGGGCATCATTTCTTTCACTTAACCAAGAGAGGGAAACTGAGGCTCAAAGCAGAGCGCCTTGCCGAGGTCACTCAGAGGATGGGGCCAGGCTGGGGTCTAGTTGAGTCCATTTATAATTATTGCTGACCGGAAGCAGATGGTTTCTGAGGGCCTGGAAAGCCAACAGTCCGTGAGCTGGGCACCGCCTGGGGTAATGGGTGCCTGCCTCCACTGGAGCCTGTTGTCCTCGCAGTGTCCTCAGCCTGGGGGGGCTGCGTGGAGGTGGACTCGGAGACCGAGGCTGTGTATGGGAAAACCTTCAAAATCCTGTGCATCTCCTGCAAGCGCCGCAGCGAGACCACAGCCGAGACCTTCACCGAGTGGACTTTCCGTCAGAAGGGCACAGAGGAGTTTGTGAAGGTGTGTGGGTGCCTGGTGCAGCCCGGGAGGGTGGCTGTCTGTGTGGGGGCGTTGGTGGGACTGGATCTCAAGATGGAGAGTGTTTGTTGCTTTTCTTCGATAATAATAACGTGGCCGTGTTTAACGACCTGGATTCACGTTCTGGCTTCGTGACTGACCATCTGGTGACCTTGGGCAAGTCACTGGACCCCTCTGAGCCTCTCTTTTCCCCCTGTGAGGATGGGTTGGCGGTGGTCTCTAAGTCCATAGTTTTGTGTGAGAGTTGAGATAATTCATGCCCCTGATACATGACTGGCATGAAATAAATGTCACTGGAATTACTTGGCACCATTAAAAAAATCTTGGGTAGTCATCATTGAGGAAAAGTGGAACTTTTTTTTTTTTTAACTTCCTTCACACTCTGTGTTTCAAGTTGCATATTAGAAGGTGGCCCCAGCTTTTACCCCCTGCTGGAGAATTGGGGTCCACAGCAGGTGAGATCAGGCTGCCCAGTCTCTGCCTGGAGAGCATGCCTGGGGGCTGGGAAAGATACTCAGAGAACAAGGGTGGGGAGGTGAAGATTGGGGGGTGACGGGCCTGCGAGGGTCTGTGTGTCTCAGGATCTGGGACAGTCCCAGGCGTGATCCCAGCCTCCCTGTGCCCTCCCTGCCCAAGGTCAAGGTGCACATAGGAACTGAGGGTGTGCCACCAGTGTCTGCGTGTGTCGTCGGTGTCTATGCATGCCGGGGGAGGGGAGCATTGGGGTCGGCAGTGGGGATCAGGCCCAGGCAGTGACCTGCACTTCATCCCAACCCTGGGCACCCCAAGATTCTGCGCTATGAGAATGAGGTACTGCAGCTGGAGGAGGATGAGCGCTTCGAAGGTCGGGTGGTATGGAATGGCAGCCGGGGCACCAAGGACCTGCAGGACCTGTCCATCTTCATCACCAACGTCACCTACAACCACTCGGGCGACTACGAGTGCCACGTCTACCGCCTCCTCTTCTTCGAAAACTATGAGCACAACACCAGCGTTGTCAAAAAGATCCACGTTGAGGTGGTGGACAAGGGTGAGTGGAGCCCTGCCTGCTCCTTCGCCCCGTTGCCCACCAGCGAGCCAGATGGAGGGACAGATGGCAGGTGGGGAACAGGCTGGCTCCACGCCTGGGCCAGCCAGTCGCCTGCTACAGTAGGGTGAGCAGCACAGCCCCCCTCATTCTGCCCAAGGCCTGTGCTTCCCTGCATCCCATAGGCAGGTCAAAGTAGGCCTCCTTCCAGGGACATCCCAGGTCCAAAAGCCAGCCCTGTTACCTATGCTGTGTGACCTCTGACAGGTGCCCTGCTGTCTCTGAGCCCCAGAGTCGTTCTACAGGAGACAGGGATGATGATAATATCTACTTGTCAGGATGTCATCTGATCAGTTCTGTGTCTTAGGAGATTGGGAGGATTGAGCACATGGGGATGTCACTTGTTGGCATGTGCCCAGCTCATAGCAGGACCTTGTATTACAGGTGAGGGCCATGGCTGTGTGTGTGTGTGTGTGTGTGTGTGTGTGTGTGTATTTGATGTTATGCAGTTCTGGAGTCCTGGAGATTAAACCAGGTGCCCCAGTGAGACTTGAACTCACAGTTCTCCTGCCTCAGCTTCCCAAAGCACTGGGATCACGGGCCTGGCACCCACCTCCCCCAACCTGGCCGTTCTGCCTACTCAGCAGCGGTCACCCTGCCTCCCTCTGCCGGGCACAGTACACTACCCAGAGTGGCTCCTCCAATCGCCCTGTACTGCAGCCACAGGGGGGCTACTTGACGTGTCCAACCTGACTCAGCACATCTAGTGACAGGACTTGGTTCTCACGAGCCCTCACTAAGGCCAGTGCTGCAGGGTGGGCACCGCTTTGAAAACCGGGGTCCAAGCGTTGTGGAAACATCTCTGCGTGTGGCCTCGGTGGCCCCGGCCCTCTTCTGTGGAAGAGCCCCTCTCCTCTGCGTCGTCTTCTGATCAGTACTCTTTGGAATTTTCCAGGGCCCTGTGGCCCATTGGCTCAGAAAGTCAGGGAGCTGTTCCAGGCTTGCAGCCAAAAGCGCCAGGGCAAGGATATCCCCGGGGGCCGCGGCACATGATCCTCCCGGCGACACACTTTGCCCTTCCTCTTCCTGACTCGACTGGGCTTGGCCTGGGCACATCTGGGGCTTCACCACCTCGCGGGAGGGGATCTCGCTGTCCCTGTTTTATTGATGAGGAGGCTGAGGCTCAGAGAAGTGGGGTCATGTTGCCAAGGTCACCTGGCTGGGATTGGATTTGAAGCCAGCGCCCCCCTGGTAACTTGTTTCTGTCCTCAGCACGATTCATTGCGCTCTTGCCACAGCCCGTGGGATCCTTTTTATAACTAGCATTTGTACGTTTCTTATCAAAGTGGCACAGCAGAAGATGATGGGGGAACCGCGTCACCATGCTGGTGGGTGGTGAGTGCCCCGGAGGCTGGGGCCTCGCCCGTGCTAGTGGGGCGCAGTCCACGGGCTGTACCAGTGGCTGAGTGAAACCTGGCTTATTCCTCTCACAGGAGTGCTGCGGCCCGGGGAGCGAGGGCAGAAGCCTCCAGGCTCCTGTCACCTGCCTCTTCTTTTTGCTGGGGCCCCACTCAGTGCTTCTCCACCCGTGACCTGTGAATCTGTGTCCCTCACAGCTACCACATCATGCTTCCTCTCAGAACTGTGTTTTTAACCATATTCACCACAATAGAGAGCTCTTTATGCTGCCCTCCAGAGACTATGTTTTCCACATTATCCACCATATTCTTGTGTTTTCTCTTCGTAGTAGCAGGGCTCGAACCCAGGGCTTTCACACTGAGATACCCCCCCCCCCCCTTTATTGTGTATTTTGAGACAGGGTCTCACTAAGTCACTTCAGTTGCAAGCCTCCTGCCTTGGCCTCGCAGTGTGCTGAGATTACAGGTGTGCACTTCCATGCCCAGCTTCCGATTATTCCCCACTGTCTCACTGCAGTTTTGCCATTACTACCTGGTAGTGGCCCCCAGGGACGAGCTGAGTTGTGGTCACAGGGGGCCAGTGGGAGTGCCACTGACCTGGGAGTGGTTCATAAGATGGCAGGGTCGCCCACCGGAGGTCAAGGTGGGCAGATGAGGACCGTAATGATGCAGACAAGAAGGGACAAAAATAATACCAGGTGTAAATGTCTTGAGGCTCACGGTGCTCGAGGCCGATAAGAAACTGGCCTGCAAAGGGGTGTGGGGGCTTTAGATCCCACGAGTGGGAAGGGCGGGCAATGCCCTTAGAAGGCTCGGGGTTTTCGAGATGTCAAGGGGCTCCCCAGGGAAGCTGCTGCTGACCCACGGGAAGCCCTCTGTGCCCCAGCTCCTCGCCTGTGAAGTGGGGCCCAGAGACTCTCATATCCCGAGCTGCCTGTATGGAATGATAGAGACTGTACAGTCACCCAGGCTGTGTTTGGCCACTGAGGTTTACAGAGCGGATGAGAGCTCAGACCCCGGGGGCCATTACACTTGGCTTGGAATCCTAGTTTGAAGGCTGGCTCTGCCTGTGACTCCTCGGCCTAGCTCCTTTCTCTCCACGTGGGCCTCCGTGTGCTTGTCTGGAAAAATGGGCTGCAGACTCATCCTCACCCTGGCCCTAATCTGACTGGGAAGGTGGAGCTGCTCCTACCCTCCCTGGGCATGGAGTTCCCAGAGCTGGTTTCAGTGACCAACCTATGTCCGTGCAGTGGGCAGCTCCACTTGGGGATCTTCCCGGAGCCGGGGACATAGATACTCAATGGCAAATGTAGTTCAGCACCGGGCCCGGAAAACCACACCCCGAAGGAGATGCAGGAGGTCTGTCCATCAACTGAATGAATGAATGAATGAATGAACGAGATGTGCAAGCCCATTCTGGCTCCTCCTGCGTGCAGGTTTGACTCCTTCCCAGGTAGCCTGTCCCAGAAATTACCATGCCGCGTGCCCAGGGTGCAACGGCAGGCAGCACTGGGCTCCCAGGGGAGGAAGATCCTTGAGGACAGCGGTGCTTGGAGTGAGATCCCAGAGGGCCGGGATTGGAGGGTGGACACCCGCAAGATCCGGCTGAGCAGGCCAAAGTGCCTTTTGACTGCTTCTCTGGCGGAATCTACTCCCTTTACAGTTTAAATTTAGGATCAGTGAAAGGAAGCTGGCGGTGACACGGGCCAGCACTGCAGAGAGGATGCTGGGTTTTCAGAAAGGAACCAGCACTTACCCGGAGCCGGACGCAGGCCCAGCCAGGCAGGCCACAGATGCTAACTCATCCCCTCCCCCAGCAGCGCTGGGAAGGAGTGTTGTCATCCTCAGCGGAGAGGGGGATTTGAGCTTTAGAGTGGTGCCAGCGTTTGCCTGAGGCTCCGCAGCTAGTAAGAGGTTGGGCCGAGACTTGAACCCTAGTCTTCTCCTGTTCACTGTGCTGCCCCGGCTGTTACAGTCATAGCAAAAGTAGCAGTCATGGTGAATATTTGCTGAGTGCAATTGATAGGATAGGTTGTATCCTAAGGACGTGTGTGCGTGTCTGTGTGTCTCTGTGTGTGTCTCATTGGGGATTGAATCCAGGGCCTTTTTAATGAACTACATCCCCAGTCCTTTATTTTTTATTTATCTTTTTTTTTTTCAGATAGGCTTTTGCTCTGTAGTCTAGGCTGGCCTCACATTGAGGCAGTCTTCCTGCCTCAGCCTCCTGAGTGCTGGGATGCCTGCAGGCGTGCACCACCACGCCTAGCTTCTGTAGTGCTGGCCAATCAAACTTAGGGCCCTGAGCTTGCTAGGCAAACGCTTTACCACTGAGCTATTCCTCCAGCCCTTTTTTATTTTCAAATTTGAGAGAGAGTGCTTGCTTCTGCCCATGAAAATTGGAACAACATAGGGAAGATTAGCTTGGACCCTGTGCGAGGAAGACACAAAAATTTGTGAAGCGTTTTGTATTTTTTAAGGAAAGAAAAAAAATTTAAAAATTAATAAATTTGGGCACCTCTAGGCTTTCCAAAGGGTCTTTACCAGTCACAGGTTTCTCTTCCACGGCTCAAACTTGAGATCCTCCAGTCTCAGACTCTCAGAGTGCTGAGATTATAGATATGTGCCACCACGTGTTGTTTATTCTCAGTGTTTTAAACCTTATTTAATTCTCCCAACGCTTCCATGCCAGACATCTGGTGGTTATCAGCTTTGTGCATTTGGAGAAGTGGAGGGCCAGAGAGGGTGAGGCAGTTGCCCAAAGTTCCAGAGCTGGTTAATGACGAGTTAGGATTTGAACTCAAGACCTTTGGTTACAGTTGAGCTCTTGGGCCCTGTGCATAACACAGATGTGCCTCAAGTTTCTTACAGAGGCAGGCAGACCGAGGTGACTCCCTGAATAGCTGAGGCTGATGGTTACTAATCAAATTAACACTAGTGACTCTGGGGAAGCGGTGTGATTGGCCTACGTTCAACCTGGATGAGCCGCGGCCCACACTCCCCCGGCGAGTGTCACGCACTGGGGCCATCCTGTCTCCTGAGCTTGGATCTCACGGTCTCCTCTTCCTTGCCTTGCCCTGCAGCCAACAGAGACATGGCGTCCATCGTGTCCGAGATCATGATGTACGTGCTCATCGTGGTACTGACCATATGGCTGGTGGCAGAGATGGTTTACTGCTATAAGAAGATTGCTGCTGCCACAGAGGCTGCCGCACAAGAGAATGCGTGAGTGGGGATGAGGGTGGGGGGCAGGCCACCTCCAGGGCTTCTCAATGGGGATCCAGAGCGCAGGAGGAAGAGGGACCCAGGGTGCCGCCTGTCTGTCCTCCCAGGGAGGACCTAGCTGGCAGAGGCCGGATGAGGTGGCTGGTGTGAGGTCCCCCTCTTCCTCATTCCCCAAGGAGTTGGGCCAGCCTGGTTATGGGGTCACTGGACACCCAGCTTTCCCCTCACAGCTCGGAATACCTGGCTATCACCTCAGAGAGCAAGGAGAACTGTACGGGTGTCCAGGTGGCCGAGTAGCCCCGGTAAGGCGGGTGCTGGGTGCTGGGTGCTGGGTGGGGTACCTGGGAGGATTTCACTGCTACATTCATGATTTCCATCTGCCCCTCTCCCCTAGGCCCTAGGCTCCACCTCATGGAAGAGCCAGCCCTAAAAGGGACATCCAGGTGCAGCCTGCCCCCAGTGGGGGTCGCCATTTCTGGGCCCCCACATGCCTCAGAGTCCTGCCACGGGAGCCGCCGGGGTGGGAGGGGGATAGGGGGACTGGCGCAGCACACACCCCTTCCCCAGCCTTCCTCCCGCCCCGTCGCTCACCCGGCGCCGTGCATGATGGGTAAAGCAATACTGCCGCTGTCCCCACCCCTGCTTCTGCTGCCTGTTCCGGGAGGGGCGGCCAGGTGGGGCCAGCAGCTCACACCCCTCCCTCTGCTGATTTGCACACGCTGGCCGCTTCAGACGCGCGCTGCTGGGGCCAGCACTTTCCCGCCTGTCCCTGCCCAGCTGGGGGTCGCGATGGGCCAGAACAGTTCAGGGCAGGGGGTTCTTGCCCCACGGCGACCCCCAGCTTCTTGTCCCCTTCTGCTTCCTCTGGCTGGACCTGGGGTCCCCTCCCCCTGCGATGCACTCTGGCCCCGCCCCACCCGCCCTCTCACCAGCCTTTGACTGTGTCCACTAGGAAAGGGGCCGTTCTGCCTCGTCTGTCTTTACAGAAGTAGTTTTGTTCATGAAATAAAGATTCTTGGACTTGATTGGCTGTCGCTCCCGGGAGCTCCAGCGTCTTTATGGGCCCCAGGGCTCACCCTCTCCCCTGAAGCAGGCAGCGGGTTAGGGACGCCATGGGAAGTGGCGAAGCCATTAGCACCTACTGACGAGGGCCCGAGTGGGGGTGAGGGTGGGGGGAGCCGGGAAGGCACCCCAAGGTGCCTTCAGCAAAGCGGGATGCTGGTGCTGGCAGTCTGTGGGGTTGGCAGTGGGCAGATGACACTCCGCGGAGCCGGCCAGCACCGTCTCTGCCGCTGTAGTATCTGTCCCCCTCCCATGAGAGGTGTCTCCCCATCCGTGAGGCTGTGGCTATGTTGGTGAACACGCCTGGACAGGGCAGAGAGCGGGTGTGGGGGTGCGCTGGTGGTCCAGTTGTGCTCGGACAGCTGATCGGGTGGGCGTCTGCGCTTTGACGGTTGGGTACTTGCCTGGCCGCAGGCAGGTGGCCACCCTGGCCGGGCTGGGTGTTTATCTGGCCCTGGAGTTTGACGTGGATGACTCCTGGCTGTTGGCGGGACAGTGTGTATCTGCCTCTGGACACTTCCGGCCGCTTGGCGCTTGGCCGGGGCCAGGGCACTCTGTGTGGCCTTTTCCAGGCCAAGCCCTCCCTCCCCCCCCCCCCCCCCCCCCCCCCATGAAGGACTTTCCTGGCTCCAGAGGTCACGGGGTAGCAGCGGGGAGGCTGCCAAAGCAAACCAGCCCCCGTGACTTGTAGGAAGGCAGAAGGGGCAGGAAGGGTCCTGGGGGCTGGACGGGCGGGGCGGCGGAGAGTGCGGGTGGGAGTGGGCGGGCGGGCAGGAGTCCCCGCAATCCGAGATTCGGACCCCCACCCTCCAGCCCCCCAAGTGCCCCAGGCCCTCTCCTGCAGACACACCTGAGCCCCTCTGGAGGTAGAGCCCAGGCGGGGTGGCTGGGCCTGCCCGGACCAGCCCCAGCGAGCCCGGCCCCACCAGCCAGGTGGCCTCTGGCGCTGCCAATCCTGTGGTCCAGCCCCTCCCCGCCCCTTCCTCCGCCTCCTGCCCGGCCCCCTCCTCCTCAGGTGAGGCAGTCGGGCCTAGCAGGCCCTGAGCCACCGGCACCGTTGCCTCTGCCTCCCGGGCCGCCGCCGCCTCCACCGCTGCAGGGCCACCATGCTTCTGCCCAGGCCTGGAGATTGAGCCCTAAGCCGGCACCATCTCGAGGCCCCGCCCCCACCTGTCGGACCCCAGGGTAAGGACGGGGCCCCCAGCTCACTGTCCCAGTGCCAAGATCTCAGTCGCCCGCCACCCACTCACGCTGATGTTGCCTCCGGATACAGGAGCCGTGGGGCACCGCAAGAATGGACTGACTTTTCCCCAAGGGTCCGGAAGCCCGAGCCTGCTCTCTCCTCTGGCTGAGAGATGAACCCTGTTCCCTACCCCCTACTCAGACCCAGGAGTCAAGGCCCTACGCTCTACTCCCTCATGCCAGGGAGTCCAGGCCCCCAAATCTTCCCTGGGTCCCAGGAATTCGGGCCCTCAGCTCTCTCTCCTCTTTTTGGACCCAGGAGCTCAGATCCTCAGCCCCCTCCTCTCCAGGCTTAGACATGGGGTCCTCAACTCTGCAAATCTAAGCGTTCTCCTGGCACTGGGCAGACGCTGACCCCATCCTTGAACCCAGCCCAGTGTGCACCCGTGATCATGGCATGCCCTGGCCTGGTCCCAGTCCCTCTGGCCTCTCTGGATGGACGCCTGGGGTGGGGGCACCAGAACTTGCTGGGCTGGGCTCCCCCAGGCCCTGCCTCCCTGTTCATCTCCCCACAGGTCCCTGCCCTGGGGCCCAGGAGGTCAGCCGGGGAATCATTAACAAGAGGCTGTGACATGGCCGAGAAGGAGGGTAAGTCCCCTTTTTCGTGTACCCCAACTCTGGATCTACCTGGCACCCCTCCTACTGTCTTCCCTCCTCCATCCTCCACCCCCACGGAGCCCCCTGGCTCTGGGCACCCCTTCCAGGCCCACCCCACCCCCTTCCAAGGCTTCCTCCACCTGATTAAATATTAACCAAATTTTCTGGGTGGCTCTGTACCACCTGCCTCCTCACTACCCCATATGACCTTCTTGGCATCCTGCCTCAGTTTCCCCTCATTCTTCCTCTCCCCGGTAATTTTTCAGCTAGTCCTAGACCCGGTCTTTACTCAAGGCCAAGGCAGGGACAGTGCTATTAGTTGTTCTGGCTAGGGACACAGATTCTAGGGTTAAGCACACAGGTCTGTGGTTGAATTTGTGTCTTTGCTGTGTGATCATGTGCCGCTGGTGTCACATCTCTCTGGGTTTCAGTGTGCTCTGGGATCAAGTCAGCTCCTAATACTCTGTCCATGAAGTTGCTGGGAGCATGGAGCACGCAGGGCACTAGCATGAGGCTCAGGGCATAAGCTGGAGCCGTGATGGCGGAGGTTGGCATACATGGAGTTCCAGGGACACGGGACCCTTCGTAACTCCAGACATTCCTCTCAGGTTCTGGCTTTGTGGGCAAGAGAGCAGAGGGAGGACTTTGGACCCAACCCCAGGGATGGAGAGGGGAGAGACAGCAGAGAAGCTGCTCAGGGGTGACAGAATACCAGTGGAGTGGCTGGTCCTCTGGGGCCCTCAGCGGCCCGAAGTGGGTTCAGGCAGCCTGTTTCCCTCAGCCTCTTCCACACCCAGCTGGGGAGGCACAGTGGGGGGCAGCTTTTTCATCCTATCCTCCCCTAGCTAGGGCTGACTCCCTTCCTTCTTCCTGAAACCAGGCAAGCTGGGTTCAGTCTCAGGTGCTTTCTAGCTGTGTGGCCCTGAGCAAGTAGTTTACCCTTTCTGGGTACCATTTCCTCAGCAAAACAAAGATAGTAATAATGCGTATTTCAGTGTGATGTGGGGAAGCACTCAGCGTGTTGGCTGACATGATTAGCGCAGATCTCTGGATTCTTCAGGTCCTGATCTTGGTGCAGCTAACAACTCAGGCCCCACACCAGTCGGCTGTGGTCCAGAGTGCACCCGGCTTCCCCATCCCTCTAGGAGAAGGTGGCACACCCTGTCTGAGCAGGTGGGGAACAAGCCTGGCCCCTTGGTGCAGTTTCTTCCCTGGAGCCAAATGAAGGGAGGTACAGGGCTGGAGGCTATGAGTGAGGGGTCCACGAAGGAAGATGTTCAGATAGACAGGGGTGAGTCTGGCTGCAGAGAGAGATGCCGGGTAGGCCAGCCTGCTTGTGGGGCCCAGGGTTCACACCTGGATGCAGATGTTGATGCTGCGCCCGCTGGCGGGATGTTGGGGGCTGCTGGCTACACCCTTCCCGGCCTCCCTTTCTTACCCATAAATGGGATGACAGTAAGGACAGTATCCATATTAAAAGCGACAAGGGCAAGGTAGGATAAGACAGACTGAGGACAGGGGTGTGAGTTGGCATGGGATGCTGAGAGCCGTGGCTGTGACAGTGGCCACTGGTGTTGGCTGTCAGAGCTGCAGGCCTTGGAAGTAGCAGAGGCGATTCTGACTGTGGCCCGGAGGACAGCAGGAAGCAGTGGTGGTGCTCCAGGTGGAGGCAGAGCGCAGCTGGAGGCTGAGCCTGGCAAAATCCCCTCATGCAGGGCTGCAGATGGTGCAGGTATGACTGCAGGTGGGGTTGGTGATGGAGCTAGGAGGCTCTGTCCAGGTGAAGGTGAGGGATAGCAATTCCTTGGCCACACTTGGAGTCCCCATAGCATGGCTCTGGTAGTGATTCTTTCTAAGTTCCGTGGTTTGAACTGCTCTGTGAAAACTTTATTAGGTGTCTAGTAATGGCCACATGGTTGTCTGAAAATTTGAGGAAATATTTGTTCAGGCCTTAAATCTCTAAAAGCTGTGCTTATATCCCACAGGTTTGAAAATGCCAGGCCCAACTTGGGGGGGGGGTCCCTAGAGGGTTCTAGGAAAAAAAGGAATGGGTTGAGTTTGGTATTTAGGTAAGGTTCACAGGTCCGTGAAGGGAGACAGAAGGCGAGATGGAGCTCAGGGGTCAGATGGGACTTGTGGAAAGGAAGGTAGGGAGGACAGGAAAGTCATCCAATAGGCAACTTGTAGGGGAGGGGCGTGTCCTGTGGTTGATGGCCAGACTGCAGTCAAGGGCCTCAGACACAGGACCTGTGGGGAAGAACAGATTTGTAGCCGTGCACGGTGGCACCTGCTGTAATCCCAGCTACTTGGGAAATTGAGGCGGGGGGATCCCAGGTTCTAGCTCAGCCCAAGGAAGTTAGTATCTTAGGAGATCCTGGCTCAAAAATGAAAATGGGAAAGGGACTGGGGATGAGTGGGAAGCCCCTAAGGTTCAGTCCTCAGGGAACGCTCACCCACACCCCACTCACTCCCACCCACAAACACACATACACATGTGCATGCATGTACTCCACACCACCACACACACCGGATCTGTGCAGATGGAGGCCAGTGTGGGACTTGGTGTGAAGGCCCAGGAAGTTCCAGAGGCTGCAGGACCCCTAATCTCAGACTCAAAAGACAGTCCAGGGCTGTGGGCAGAGAAGGGAAACTGAGTCCACAGAGGAGGACCACGGTATGTGGGGGAGGAGGCTCCAGCCTACCCTGCTAATTCCAGATTCCAGGAGAGGGGTTGAGGTAGAGCTCTTGCCTCTGCGGGGGAGAATGGAAATAAGGACTGGGTGGTGTCCCAGAAGTCTGGAGAGAAGGGACTCACCCAGTGTCTTTGTTACCCTCTCATGGCTGTGACAAAATACTCAATGCCCACAGTTTAAGGGAGGAAAGATTTAGTGAGCTCACGGTTTCAGAAGGTCTCACACAGACCATGTGTGAGGCAGCCAATAGTGGTGGCGGGACATGGCAGAGACAGAGCTGGAGAGCTGCTACCCCATTGCAGACAGAAGCCAAGTGAGTCTGAAGTCTCAGGCATGGGCAGGGCTTTCCCAGGAAGAAGGTGTAACAGGATTTCTTCCTCCTTCCTTTACTTAATTCAGGTTGCCAGTTGGACCCCTCTACCAGGGTGGATGCCCCTTTCTCCCTTCTTGGAACCACAAGTCAATAACACACAGTTTCAAATACATGAGATTTTGGGGCGACACTCAAGATCCAAACCATAGCACACAGGGAGCTCGAGTCATGAAAGAGGGGTACCAGCAACCAGGGCTATCTTTGAGTGGGTTTAGACCAGGAGCCAGAGACGTCATTGGTGAAAAGACATAGGTCAGCTGGATAGGCCCTGAGAATTGGGGAGCAGAGAGTCCCGGGGAGAAGTGGAGCCAGGAAGCCTGGCTCCCTGAGTCGGGAGCATGGCATTGAAGATGTCACCTCACTCAGAGTGAGGATGCTTCCTGTCCTTGCAAAGACACTCAGGGAGGATGCGTCTCACAAGGGGGACCCAGAGTGAGGAGAAATCCTGTCTCACCAGAGGCACCTATATTGGGGATGCCCAAAGGCCTCTGAGCCAGTGAGCATGGAAAGGGGTGCTTCTCTGTCACTGTAGTGCCACAGGGTGGCATTGCTTCCCATCCCTGCAGAGGGACGAGGCCTCTAGGCTGACTCCTATGTAGCTCCTGCTGGCTGAGGAGTGGCCTGCCGGCCACAGGGCGCCCAGCCCTCCCAGCCTCAGGAAGGTGGACAGAGGCAGAGTCAGAGGGCAGGCCAAGAGGCCCCCTGGAGACAAGCAGAGGAAGGGTGGGGTGGCCCAGCCCTCTGGGGCCTCTTTGAGGGATGGAGTATTCCTTCTGGGCCTGATGGGAGCTCCTGGGCTCACCAGTTCTTGAGCTACCTGCACGATAATTGTCCTGGAAAGTCCTGGACCGCATCTTGCTCTGTTCCGGGTACTGGCTTGGCTCTGTGCCCACAGCCATACTACCGATGGGAAGGCAGGCAGCACTTTGGAGCAGCAGAGCTCACGCCAGGGCCAGCAGAAGCATAACCTCCAGGACCTTTGTTGCAGTAGCAATAAAATCTCTCTTCTCTCTGGGCCACCAAGCCTTGTCGCTGCCCCAGCCTTGGGGCCCACCACCTCTGCCAAGCTTGTGCCATTCCGGCCACCTCCCTGGCCTCGCCAGCCCTCTAACAGAGCATGGCCATCCTTGCCTTGTGACCTTCGCCTGGCCCATTTCCTGGGTCCACAACGCTCTTCCTTGGTGTCTTTGCACGGCTGGCTTTGCGTTGCGTTTCCATCTTAGCTCAGAAGTCTCTTCTTGGGAGGCCCTGGCCCATCCGCCTTCACAAGCGCCCTCTGCTGCCCCATCCTCTGTCGTTTCCTTGACAGCCTTTACCACAGCCTCGTAATGGTCATGTTCATTGTTTACTAGTCCATGAACCCCAGTCCCTGCTCATGTCCCTGAGATTGTGAGCCCCACAAGAGCCCTTCTCTTCCCTGTTTTGTTTTGGGGTCTGTTCTCAGAGCCTAGAATGGTGCAGATACACCATAGGACATCTATTAAAGGGAATGAAAGTTAAAGAATAATGTTCCGGGCTGGAAGAATGGCACAGCAGTTAAAGCACTTTGCAAACACAAGTCCCTGAGTTGATTCCCCAGCGCCACATCAAGCTGGGTGTGGTGGCACAAGCGTGTAATCCCAGCACTCAGGAGGCTGAGGCAGGTGGATTGTCCTGAGTCCAAGGCCAGACTGGGCTACAGAGTGAGACCTTGTCTCAAAACAAAAACAAAAACAAAAAACAAAACAAAAAATAAAAACAAATACAGTTCCATTTCGCTGATAAAAACACCAGGGTCAGAGAGATAAAGAGAGTGGCCAGGACCATGTAGCTCTCGTGGTCTGCAAAGCCTTTATGAGAACTTGCTGTTTGCCAGACATAATGGCACAGTCGTGGGTGATATGACTTGGTGCTTCTGTACTTTAGGCCCAGCACCAAATCTGCCCAGGTTTCAAGACAGCTCTGGGCTGGGGGCATAGCTCAGTGCCAGACTCTGGGTTCAATTCCTTAGCACCACATAACCCAGGTGTGGTGGCACACACCTGCAATCTCAGCACTCAGGAGGCTGAAGCAGAAGGATTGCCGTGAATCTGAGGCCAGCCCCTGGGCTACAGAGTGAGTTCAGGACCAGCCTGGACTACAGAGCAAGATCCTATCTCAAAAAAAAAAAAAAAAAAAAATCGAAGACTCAGGTCCACCTCTTCCAAGCTGAGTCACTATGGGCATGTGACTTCACTTCTCTGAGCCATCAGAAAAATGGAGATCCTAATATTAGATTGAGGTGAAGACCAAATAGCTCATTCATTTTGACAATGCCTGGTGCATCATAAGCATTACTAAGAGTTTGGCTGTTACTATGTATAAGATATTTTAAGGTGTTATTTTTAGAAGTGGATGGTAGATGGACGCCCATTGAACAGATGAGGAAGGCAAGGCTCAAAGAAGTGGTACCACAGACCCAACTCTCAGCCGGGAAGGGGGTAAGGCCAATATTTTGAAACAAGAGAAGTAATTTTCTCAGCCTGTAGGAAACACTGACCTCGGAGCAGGTGTCTTTGAGGGAGGTCCGATTTGGGGGGATTCTCCACGGGCCAAGAGTCCAGAACAGCAGGAAGAAAGGAGGCAGTGAAGAAGGGTCAAGAAGCAGGGAAGAGAGCTGGGAAGGGGGTAAAGTTCAGGGGTCAAGGGCCCCAAGTAGCTCTGGAAAGGTTAGCAGAGAACAGGTGATGGGAAGCAGTGAATTAGGAAAGCACAGTGTCACTGAGGAGGATGATCCCCTGAGAGCAGGGGCCCAGCCGTGCCCCCCGCCCAGCCGGAGCTCCCGGTGGGGGGGAGCTGGACATCTTACTATCTGTGCAGAAGGTTCGGGGTGGGCCTGCCAGCCACTCAGGAAGGCGAAGTTAGGCCTGCAGCAGGGCAGTGCTGGCCCCGTGCCGAGACCCTGGGGCGATGAGGATAGGCCTGGCACTGGCCCCAGCACGGTGTCTGTTGCAGGTGGCCAGAATGTGTCATGCTGCTCCGGACCCAAGGTGGCAGCTTTTGTTGTGGGGACTCTGCTACTCCTGACAGGCATCGGGGCAGCATCCTGGGCCATTGGTGAGAGCAACTCCCATGCCTCTGAACTCCTGCCCCCTAGCCCCAGCCTGCCACCTCACCTCTGCCCTCTCTGCAGTGACCGTCATACTCAGGAGTGACCAGGAGCCGCTGTACCCAGGTGAGTAGAGCAGGCTGGGACCCTCTGGGGAACCCTGGAGGAAACCCATCTGTGGGGGGTGAATTCGGTAGGAAGTCGTTTTGAGTGACTGTCAGACATGTGCAGAAATTGCTCCAATGATAGCACGTGGGGCCGAGGGCCGCAGTGGGCCACGTGGGGACTGGGCACGGGCCTGGGAAGCACTTCCTGTATCTGACCCAATGGCTTGCAGGCTCCCGGTGGGTTACTGTTAATGCACCATGAAATTAAATGATTTGAAAACCCCATTTGACAAAAGCACAAAATAGATTAGATTAGAAAATACCGGAGTGCGTCTCTTTGGGTAAAAAGAAGTTGTGTTAATGCTTTGTTTTAGTGTTGTATATTTGTGTATGTGAGGTCTGCAGTATCTTCCCAGCGGCCCTGGGTGGACGGGATTCCTGTTCTCCGTGCTTTATAGATAGGGAAGCTTAGGTTGTGGGCTGCAGTGGTTTGCCCCAGGTCAGAGCTCTGTGGGCTACCCTGTGGATGTACAAATGCATTTTGTGCCATTGCACATGTCAAAGAGGCAGGACCTGAGCTCAGCAGACCCTGTTAGCTCTCCCGGGATGTAGCTGCTACTGTTTGCCCATCGTGGAGATGTGGAAAGTGAGGACCACAGAGGACACACAGCTGGTAAATGATGGGATCAGGAGTTGTGCCTAGACCACACAAATAGACAGAGGCAGAAGTGAATTAAGGGATGAATGACTAAATCTTCCCGAATGCCACTCCAGGCTGCCATTCTGTGACTCAGGGCTGTAGAAAGAAAGGATAAGTCGGGTGGTAGGATGCAATTTGCATATGCACGAGGCCCCTCTAATTTCCTAAAGTTTGCTGCTCATACCACAAGACACAATGAAAACCCAGACACATAAAGCCACTTGTCAACACTCTCCGTCCTTCCTGGCACTGAGAGCCTTTGCCTGGCCTGCGCATGGCTGTGCCAGCATGGCTGTGGGGCTCAGAGGGACCCATTCATTCAGCCCATGCTTATCACAGGGAAGCCAAGGCACAGAAAGGCCCAGGTAATGGCCCTACGTCCCAGAGCTCGTATGTGGCAGGACTGAGACTTCCCCCTACATATCCTGGGTGACAGACGGATGCAGTTTGTCCAGGATTTTCTGAACGCCTTGTCCTAGTGGAGACTAACATTCGCCATGCCTGCAGCCTTTCCCCAGCGTGTCCCTGGAGTTGGCATCACAATTTCTCTGTCTCTGTCTCTGTCTCTGTCTCTGTCTCTCTCTCTCTCTCTCTCTCTCTCTCTCTCTTTGATGCAGGATCTCACTCTGTAGTTCAGGCTGATCCTGAACTCACTATGTAGCCCAGTCTGGCCTTGAATTTATGGCAATCCTCCTGATTTAGCCTCCTGATTGCTGGGATTACAGGCATACACCACCACGCCCAGCTTATGTGGTGCTGGGGAATCGAACCCAGGGCCTTATGCTTACTAGGCAAGCGCCTTAACCATTATGCTATTCCTCCAGCCCCATCCAGCATTTTGGATACGGGAACAATCGAGGCCCTGAGATTGAAGTGACTTGCCCAAGACCACAGAACAGATAAATGGCACAGTGACAAGATCAGCTTCTTGTAGAAGTCCCTTGTGGCTCCCAGGGGTCAGGATGAAACCCCAGCCCTTCCCGACTCCTAGGGCGTGAGTGGGTCTGGGGCCACTTGACTTGTCCTGGCTTCTGGCTCTCCCCAGGGCACTCTCGCGGCTTCAGTCTGTGGCTTCCTCCTTACTCCCCAGACCCACTCCTCCTGCCCTGCTCGTACCAAAGCCCTGACTCATCATACAGGGGCAGGTTTCCCTTCTGCGCTGCCTCTTCTGAGCTCAGAGACGCACAGGGCCCCGACCCTCCGACAGCCTCACTGTTCCTTTCTACAAGATGGAATGAGACAAACATCCCAGTTATTCACACAGGGCTTGGCTCTCGCCAGCTCCGTCAACACTGGCCTCGGTTCCTCCCGCTGCAAGCCTCAGTCCCCTTGAGCTAGGGCTCCCTAGACCCCAGACCCCCCTTGTTCCTCCCAGTCCTCACCATCCCCGCCGCCCAAGCAGGCAATTCTTTCTCAGGTTCACCGTTAATCATTTACTGCCAGCGTGTCCCAGAGGGCCAGACCAGGACATATTGTTCACTGGTCCTGCAGTGCCTGGCACACAGTAGGCGCTCAGGAAATCTTTGCTTAATGAATAACTGCCCAGACGAATGGGCGAGATGCACCATCTTGTCCTGAGCTTTCGGTTGGAAGCTGCTCGCCCTCCCGCCAGCGGTGACTCAGATCACCCTGGCCGGTGCCAGCGTCCCTGCCTTTCCTTTGTACTGAGTGTTTCCAAAACATCGAGAGATTAGAAAACAAACGAACAAGCAAAGAACAATCCTGGCACTGTGTCCTCACCTCCTTTTCTTGAGACTTTCATACTTCTAAATATATCAGACCGTTTGGTAAGCTTACTGGTGACCCAGAACATAACTTTCTGCATGGCTTAAAATAATATAAATGAGAATAAAGTGTTTAAAACGTGAGAAATAATGGCATAGGATGTGGCCATCAAAATAATTGGAGGAAGCTTTTGAGGTTCCTGTTCCCTCCCTCACAGTCACACATTCTCTGAACACACATCCATAAAATCATTGTTTTCCTCAAAACTCATGCTTGCTGGAAATTTCCGGAGCAGTTTAGAGGCTGGGAGGCTGAGGCAGAGGTTCACAGGTTTGAGTCCAGATTGCAACTTAGTGATTTAGCAAGATCCTGTCCAAAAAATCCCCCAAACCTGGTAACTTAGCTCCGTACAAAGGTCCTAGATTCAATCCCTAGTACCACAATTTAATCTTAATTAGTTGAAATAAAAAATAATGTAAGACTTCACCGTCCCTGAGTCACGTTCCCAAACCCTATCTTGGTCTTAGGGCTAAGCTCGGGTGCTGGGCTCCCTGTCCTACCCCAGAGAAGGAACCACAATTAAGACAGGTCAGTCAGGTGGCTTTCAGATGGGAGAGCACGTCAGTGCAGGCATAGGAAAGGGGTCTGTGTGAGACCCACAGGAGGAGCTGACCGGGAAGGGGGCGGGTGTGGGTTCAAATCCTCGTTTCCCCAGTCATTAGCTCTGTGTCCCTTGATAAGTCCATCCTTCCAAGGCCCGATCCACCGGGGTCCACCCTGCACCTGCTCCATCCGAAGTCAGTGGGGTTTTCTCCCCACTGACCCTCCGCACCCTCCCCTCTCCGTGGGGTGCCCCACGCTGCCCCTGCCCCCGCCCGCCGGGACGCCACCTCCTTCTCTGTCCCTGCGTATATCTTGGGGTTCTTCCTCACCTCCCTCGCATCTGTGTTCATTTGCCACCTTCTGGGCGCAGCTGTCCCTGCCCACCTGCAGACAAGTGCCACCTCACCCCGCGCCCCGCCCCCTCCTTCTTCGGGTCTCCACGAGCTGTTGCGACACTCAGCATAATCTGGCTGCTTGACCGGCTCGTTATCCGCCTTCCCTACCAGGCTTGGAGCTTCCCAAGGTCAGGGGTTTTGTCTGATCTGCTCGTTGCTCTGGCGATTGGATCATCGCCTAAAATAGAGCCTGGCACAGACCAAGTGTTTGGTAAATATAAAGAAATGTGCCTCAGGGCTCTGACCTGACTTAGATGGTACCAGGTCCCTCCAGCTGTGAGAGGGTAACCTGATGGGCCCCCCAGGCAGACGGCCCCCCTCGGGCCATGCACGGGGACACCCCAGGAGCTCACTGCGGCTGTGGTAGCGACTGGGAAGGGTGAGGCAGGGAAGATGACGTGAGTTCGAGGCCAGCCTGGCCTACATAGTGAGTCCAGGCCTGGCAGGATGGAGTAAGTGTGCTCAAAGGAAGGGGGACTATTTTGAGGAGGATTCGTGGCAATGTGTTTTTACTGTGATAAATTCTTTTTAAAATGTAACTATACCATATTTTTAAAATCACATCTCATGTGCCCACTTAATGCTTGTTGAGTGAATAAATAAATAACACATCTTCTAGGATTATGCTCATTCACGTTCAAGGCTCTGACACGGCCTGCAGAAAAGATAGCCCCTTTTTTTCTTTTTTTCAAGACTATAGGCTATCAGGGAAGCATTTTGGCAATCTGGTCCTAATTAAGAGTCTTCTGGTTGCAAAAGACAAAGGAAAATAAATAAATTGGCTAAACAAAAAGGGAGATTATTAACTTGCCTATTTCTGGGGGTTCTTCAAGGCCGGCTGAATCAGGGGACTCTAAAGTTATTATCAGAAGCTGGGTGTGGGGCTCTTGTACTCTGGAAGGCTGAGGCAAGAGGATTCCAGCCCAGCATGGCCAAATTAGCCACTTAGTGAGACTGTGTCTCAAAGCAAAATGTAAAAACAGGGCTGAGGATGTCATTCAGTGAAAAGGCCCTGAGTTCAATCCCCAGTGCTGAGAAAACAAAACAAAACCAACAAAAAATTCAGAAATCTCTCCGCTGTCTTCTGTGTTAGCTGATCTTTCCCCCACGGGGGCAGAAGGCCACGCAGGAGATGCAGCCTCCTGTGTCACTGCCTTGGGACTTGCTGAGACAGTGTCTCTGTTTGCAAATGCCCAAGTCAAGTTCCTGCAGCCAGCTCAGGAGTCCTAGTGGAAAGAGGATTCCCCTGCCTCTGTGTGACCTGAGTCACAAGGCCATCCGCACACACACATGGGACTGGGGGCGCTCTCCTAGGCCTGCTGGATCCAGAATGAGAGCCTCACACCCCCCTTCCGGGGCAGGCTGGGATGGCTCAGCTTGGGGGCGAGCCAGGAGCCTGGCCACGGGACCCAGGTCGCCCCTGCTTTGTTGCCTTGCAGTGCAGGTCAGCTCTGTAGACGCACGGCTGGCGGTGTTTGACAAGACAGAGGGGACTTGGCGACTGCTGTGCTCCTCACGCTCCAACGCCAGGGTGGCAGGTCTCGGCTGCGAGGAGATGGGTTTCCTCAGGTAGCTGGGCACCCCCGATGGGGTGGGGCTGGGCATGGGGCAGGGCAGGCTTGACCCCTGCACTGTTCAGGGCGCTGGCCCACTCGGAGCTGGATGTGCGGACGGTGGGTGCCAACGGCACGTCGGGCTTTTTCTGCGTGGATGAGGGCAGGCTGCCCCACGCCAGGAGGCTGATGGACGTCATCTCTGTGTGGTGAGGGGCGGCGGCAGGTGGGGCAGCCCTGGACTCCCCCTGGCCCCGAGGCACCCGACACCTGCCCTAACGGGTTCTAATATCTGTGTCTCTTCATCTCCGTCCCTGTCTCTCGCAGTGACTGTCCCCGCGGCCGGTTTTTGGCCACCATCTGCCAAGGTGAGACTCTGGAACTCAGAACCCTCTCCCCTAGGTGCCTGGGAGAACCATGGCTCTCACGCTGTCCCCAGGGTGAGGCCTTGTCTCTACAGTGCCCCAAGCGTGAGCCATGTTCACCCTCAGACTCCCGTGGCAGAGACACGCCCTTTCAACCTGCCTGGAGTGGGGCTGTCCCCTTTCACATTCCCCAGGGCCTGACCTGTGCCCTGGGAGCTTGGGTCCCCGTCCTCGTCCACTATCCTGACTGGCCCCCTCTCCCACAGACTGTGGCCGCAGGAAGTTGCCTGTAGACCGCATTGTGGGAGGCCAAGACACCAGCCTGGGCAGGTGGCCGTGGCAAGTCAGCCTGCGGTACGACGGAGCACACCTGTGTGGGGGGTCCCTGCTCTCTGGGGACTGGGTGTTGACAGCTGCCCACTGCTTTCCAGAGTGAGTGCTGCCCACAGTGCCCACGGTGGAGCGGTAGCTTAGCAGAGCAATGGGAGGCCCTCCCTTCCTGTTCCTCCTGTTCCCTGGCAGGCGGAACCGCGTCCTGTCCCGATGGCGAGTGTTCGCTGGTGCTGTAGCCCAGTCCTCGCCGCACGGCATGCAGCTGGGAGTGCAGGCTGTGATTTACCATGGGAGCTATCTTCCCTTTCGAGACCCCAGTAGTGAGGAGAACAGCAACGACATCGCCCTGGTCCACCTCTCCAGCCCCCTGCCCCTCACAGGTGAGTATGGGACCACACCTCAGCTTGGGGACCCCAGAGATAGAGGAACGGGGGTGGGGGAAGCCCGAGAGCATAGAATATGTTTACAATTTAGGTCTCCAAGATTTCAAGGGGAAATGATCCTGAGGGGGTGCAAGCTGGTGGGTGCGGCCACTCTGGAAAATCCTGGAAGTTCCTGAGAAAGTTAAAGTTTACAGTTTAACCCAGCAACTCCACTCCTGGGGTATTTACCCAAGAGACATGAAGCATACGTGTACACAAACACTTGTATGTCAGTGCTTGTAACAGCACTACCGTAATAGACCAGCCAGGCGAGCAACCCAAATGTGTCTTGCCTGAAAAATGACATGGTAGGGTATATCCATACAATGGGCTAATATTTGGCCATAAAAAAAGAAAAAAAAATACAGTACTGATTCATGCCATCATGTGAATGAACCTTGGAGTCATTATATCAAGTGACAGAAGCCAGTCCCAAAGGCCATACATTGAACAATTCCATTTATAGGAATTGTCCCGAATAGGCAAATTGGCAGAGATCAAAGTATCAATAAATCAGTGAAGCAGGTCTTGGTGCAGGCCTGTAATCCCAGCATTTTGGGAGGATTGTAAAGGCATGCTTAGCCTGGCACAACTTGGCAGTTTAGCCAGACTCTGTCTCTAAATCAAAACTAAAAAATGGCCTGGAGATGCAGCTCACTGTGAAGGGCCTGAGCTTGATCCCCGGTACCACAAACACAAAACAAAACCAAAACAAAAACCCCAAAACAGATGACTGGAGCTGGGGCATAGCTCAGCAGTAAAAGTGCTTGCCCAGCCAGCACAAGACCCAGGTTCGGTTCCCCAGCACCACGTGAGCCAGGTGTGGTGGCGCACATGTGTTATCCCAGCATTTAGGAGGTGAGGCAGGAGGATTGCCGTTGAATTTGAGATCAGCCTGGGCTACATAGTGAGTTCAGGACCAGCCTGGACACAGAGCAGGACCCTGTCTCAAAAAAGGAAAAAAAGGAGATTAATAATTGCCAGGAGGTGGGGTAGGAATGGGGTGTGGAGTTGGTAAGAGACAAGATTTTGTTTTCTGGACTGGTGAAATGTTCTAAACTGAATTTCTTACATTTATCTGTGAGATCACTAGCAGCCGTTGACTTATATACTGTAAGTTGGTGAACTGTGTGGTATGTGAGTTATAGATCAATAAATCAGTTACTCAAAACAGTAATTCAGTGGGAGGCAGAGGCAGGAAGATCGCGGGTTAATTCCCAGCTTGGACTACTTAACAATACCCTGTCTCAAAATAAAAAATATAGGGGCTGGAGGAATAGCACAGCAGCTAGAGTAGCTGAGTTCAATTCCCTAGTACCACACAAACCAGGCATTGTGGCACAAGCCTGCCTGTAATCCCAGGACTCAGGAGGCTGAGGCGGGAGGATTGCCTTGACTGCGCGGGCAGCCAGGGCTACATAGTGAGTTCAGGACTAGCCCAGACTACAGAGTGGGACCCTGTCTCTAAAAGAAAAGGATGGTGCTATAACTCAGCATGAAGACTCCGGGCTCAATCCCTAGTACAAAAAAGAAAAGCAAAATTTTAAACAATGAATCAGTCAGAAAGAATTATACCCTTTGCAATTCCCCAGAGGACTCCCTTTCTCAATGAGAAAGCCTCAGTGGGGTGCCATGTGACCCAGGCACCTTCCCGTGCTGTTCAGCACCCTCCTAGACTCAGACTAGGTCTTGGCCCAGCCTCCTGCAGCCCCTAGTGGAATGGTATATCGTTCATAGCCACAGTGATGGCGACGATGCTGTCGGAGTGCGGCCAGCGCTGGGGCTGAGCCTACGCGCAGCTTGCAGGACGTGGGGTCGCTTTGGTGGTGCTGGACCATGTCGATGACAGTGGTCCCGTGAAATTCTATTACTGTGTGACATGGCTGTCGTCCTAGTGTGTACTAAGTATGTGCTCTGATACTCGCACGATGATGCACCCTCAGAACGTTTCTTTGCTGCTAGGTGAAACATAGCTGTGATTCAGCTAGCCACGGTACCCTGTCTTGCCACGCCCATGGCCTGCTGCGTGGTCTGTGCACGACTTCATGGAGTTTTCACAGCATCAGGACATGTGTTCTCTAAGGAGCCCGTTTCCCCACACAGGGAAGGTCCCAGCGCAGAAAGGGTGAATAATGCTCCGGGTTCCACAGCCAGGGGCTCAGGGCCACTGCTCTGCAGTCTGCGTTTACAGGAATTCAGCGCCGTGACGGGGCTGCATTGTATTCATTTAACGATAATTTTCTTTTTCATGACCCGTCATGGCATCTAAAGCAATGATACACATTCTTCATTCGAGTGAAAACAAACCCTGTCCTTAGGGAGGAGAATGAAGATATTAAAAATATTAAGCCAGGCCTGGTGGTGCCAACCTGTCATCTCAGTGCTCTGGGAAGCTGAGGCAGGAGGGTGGCAAGTTCGAGCCCAGCCTGGGCAACTTAGTGACTTAGGGAGACAGTGTCTCAAAACCAAACCAAACCAAAATAAGAAATAAATAAGAAATAACAGGCTGGGGATACAGCTCAGGGCAGAGACCTTGTATTTGATCCCCAGTCCTGCAAAAAAGATAAACGTTGAAATAAGGAAAAGTCCATAAGGGCTTGAGACACGTGGCAGGTGGGGTAGCAGGTTTTGGGGTCTAATTCGGGTACCTGCCGACTACGTGGTGTTGGGCATGCGGATTCACACCATGGTGCCTGCTTGCTCATCTGAGTCATGATTCCCTAGTGTTCCCAAAACGGCGGAAAGGGGTAGGTGTTATTTACATTTTGCAGCTGAGAGCTCTGAGGCTCAGGCAGAAGTCACCAGGGGGCAATAGCCAGGACCACTGCCTGGGTTGTGCTCTGCTCCAGGGTGCCCGCAGCTCAGAATGCCATTCCCAGTATAGACTCGTGTGTTTCTTAGTATGATGGAAGTCATATGTCTCCAGGAGAGGGTGACAGGTGCCCCCTCCGGGCTGGGGGTAGCTCCACAACTATGGTTAAGGACACAGGCTTGGCATCTCAAAATTGCGACCCAAGTGTCGTCATCACTGTTGACCTCGGTTCAAGAGCGGCGTCAGCCGCTGTCCCTCGTTTCAGTTGCTCCACTTCTGATGACCACACTGTACAAAATTGCTGATTGAGCATTTTTCTGCTAGTGTCATAGAAGTAAGGAGGACTGTACGTGGTTTTCAGTATTTTCTCAAGAGACATGCTGCAAAATCTCACCAGTAGAGCTGGCCAGTGTCTTAGTTACTTTCTCGTTGCCGGGACACAATACCCAATGTCCACAACTTAAGGGTGGAAAGATTTATTTTAGCTCACAGTTTCAAAAGGTCTTACACAGTTTATTCATGGCGGAGACTGGCTACGGAGAAGGCATATGGCAGGGGCGAGCCAGGGGAGAGCTGTTTGTGACATGGCACACAGAAAGCTACGTCCAGGTGGAAGGGAGAATTACCTTACGGGGCAGTCCGCCCCTTCTGGGTCAAGCCCCCGTGTTCTGCCCCCTCCAGCCAGGCCTCACCGCTTAGCAGCATCCAAATATGTGAGGATTTAGGGTACATTACAGATCCAGATCATAACTGCTAGTAAAATCATATGTAGTCAGTCAATTAGGGAAGACTTTCAGGAGTCGTCCTGAGTTAGTGCACTACAGCTAGGAAACTTTTGGACAAGGAACAGGTTTTATATACAAGCTGATGAGTTAAGTCACAGTTCTTGAAAATGCACTTTTAATTTTATTACAGAAAGAAGGCCAGTGGCTGACCTGGAATGCAAATTTACTTTTCCAGTTATGTACATTTTTACAAAATTAAAGATGTGCATCATTTAAAAATAAAAGGATACGGGATTGAGTATTAGTATTAGCTTCAAATTCTGGCTCTACTGTTAACTTGTTATGAAACTTTGGACAAGTGGCTCGGTCCCTTTTTTTCCCCTCTTCTGCCACAAGGCCGACGGCAGGTTAAAGGGAATGGTACAAGGAAGCAGATGTTGGCTCTCCTGTGGGTGTGCTGGGGGCAGCTTCGTGCCAGGTGAACTGGCCAGCAGGGGCTGGACTGGTATGGTCTCTTCCACAGAGTACATCCAGCCTGTGTGCCTCCCAGCAGCCGGCCAGGCCCTGGTGGACGGCAAAATCTGCACGGTGACTGGCTGGGGCAACACGCAGTACTACGGTGAGTCCTGTGTTCTGCCACTTTATGAGGGGGACACTGAGCTGGCAGGGAAGGGCAGTCTGGCTGGTTGGATGGCTCATGGCCCCGCTGGAGTATAGGGACTTAGAGGGGTGTGGAGTGGGCACCAGGAAGAAAGGAGGTGTGCGTGTTCCCCGGCCCCAGTCAGCCGTGCCCACACCCTCCAGGCCAGCAGGCTGCGGTGCTCCAGGAGGCCCGAGTCCCTGTCATCAGCAGTGAGGTCTGCAACAGCCCCGACTTCTATGGGAACCAGGTCAAGCCCAAGATGTTCTGTGCTGGCTACCCTGAGGGTGGCATTGATGCCTGCCAGGTGAGGGACTGTGGGGCAGCCTCCAGCCTCACCACCGCTGGGGCTCCCAGTCTCAGGACTGGAGGGCCTCCTGGCCCCCATCTTGGCCTTCAGCCAGACCCACCCTTCCCCTGCCAGGGCGACAGCGGTGGTCCATTTGTGTGCGAAGATAGCATCTCTCGGACGCCGCGCTGGCGGCTCTGTGGCATCGTGAGCTGGGGCACTGGCTGCGCCTTGGCCCAGAAACCAGGCGTCTATACCAAAGTCAGTGACTTCCGGGAGTGGATCTTCCAGGCTATAAAGGTGAGTAGGGCTGTTCGGGAGTTGTGGTGAGAACATTTAGACTAATGCGGAAGCAGGTAATGCTTAAAAGAGAGCATCCTGAGGGGGATGAATTTCCTTGGGCTGCCTGGGAGGAAAGACCAGCTGTAGGGCTTTGAAGGAGCCTCTCAGACCTCTGAAGTTGCTGGCTGTCTTTCCTCAGACTCACTCCGAAGCTAGTGGCATGGTGATCCAGCTCTGACCTGTGGCGTCTCCTCACTGAGTAGCCTCCAGGACTGGAGTCGATCTAGGTGGCTCCAGCCTTGCGTGGTAGGATCCACGCTGGGCCTAGGATGGGACATTTTTTTCTTGGGCTCAGGTCATGGGCTCAAGGATCCCCTCTCCAAGGTCTTCTCTTCCACAGTGGCGGGCCCACTCAGCCCTGGGACCACCCAAACCTCCCTCTCCCCCACCCCATGTAAATATTGTTCTGTCCTCTGGGGACTCCTGTCGAGGGGCCCCGATGGCAGGATGCTCTTTAAATAATAAAGATGGTTTTGATTAAAGTGGCCTCTGAGTTTGCACACGAGAGAAGCAGTGAGGGTATTTTGCAGGGAGGAGAGAGGAATTAGGACCTGGCACCAATTAGGCAGAGAGTGTGAGCCCCAAATCCCGCTGATCTGTATCAGCTTCATTTCCAAGCTGCCTCTCGGGAGGTGTACCCCAGCTTCACATAAACTCTGGGCCTCTGAAATGTCATGAGTCAGGCTTATTTCTTCATGCCTTCAGCAGAAATACCCCAATGAGACAAGGTTTCACTGGACATTTCTGGGTCCAGTGTGCCCAACCCTCATCAAATCGCCACGTCCCTGATTGGGCGTTGGGGTGATATTGGGGTGGGGAACCTTCAAAAACCACATGAGTTGAATGTGGGGAGTTCTCCAAAGGAAAATGAGGCTGTTTCCAGAAAGAGGTGATTCAAGGCCCAGCGAACAAGAAAGGGCATCCACCTTGGGTCAATAATCCTTTAGGATGGAAAGGAGGTGGCCAGGTCCTCTGAGCACAGCCTGGGACCCCTGCCACTGCCTCCATCTGATTGGAGGTTGGGTCCCAGCCTTCTTGGGGAGCTTCCTTTCACTGTTTACCCCCCCACCACTCTAACTTCATAGTGGCCCAGATGGCCACTAGGGGGCAGTGCTGCCCCTCACATTGTGAGAGATTAAGGTGTTTGCCTAGTGTTGAAAACCAGTTGCTCTGTGGGTTTTTGTTTCTAATGAGTTTAAGAAAACAAAAATTGGTCTAGGCGTAGTTTACTGGTTAAAGCACTTGCCTAGCAAGCATGAGGCCCTGGGTTTGATTCCCCACCACCACAAAAACTGAATGTGGCAGTGCACGCCTGTAATCCCAGCACTCTGGAGGCTGAGACAGGAGGGTTGCTGTGAGTCAGTGCTAGCCTGGGCTACAGAGTAAAAGCTTATCTCAAAAAAAGAGAAAGATATGGGACTACGGCTCAGCACCTCAGTGCGAAGGCCCTGAGTTCAATCCCTAGTACAATGACAACAACAACAAAAGACAAATAGTTTCCTGGGAAAAATACCAACCAGGGGGCAGTTGTGCGTTCTATAGGCTGAGGGAGACAGAGTCTGGTTGTGTAGACCAAGCTGGTCCTTAACTCACTGTGGAGCCCAGGCTGTCCTCAAACTCAAAGCAATCCTCCTGCCTCAGCCTCCTGAGGACTGGGATTATAGGAGAGCGCCACCACAACCAGTTTATGTGGTGCTGAGGAATCGAACTCAGGGCCTTGCTCCTGCTAGGCATGTGCTCTCAGCACCGAGCATTTCCTCCCGCCCCTCTGCTGGCATTGTTGCTGTCTTGGGATAGAGTCGGCTTCCTCTCCAACCCTCACCAACTTTGCCACCCTCCTGAGCACTCAGGAAGACAGTAGAAAGATGGTTAAATAAGGACCACAAGGATGCTCAGAAGTGCTGCAGGGGTCTTTGTCTCCAAAAGGGGTGAATATTAAAACTCTTACTTTCATGTCATTCCTCCACCTCTCTGAGTCAGACTGTGGCTCTGTCTGTGGAATGGGTGGGACCACGTCGGGGACACGAGCGAGGTTTGGCATTCATAGCTAGCGCTTCTATCTGACGATGCCCTGGCAAATATAGAAATGCCTTCTGGATGGTGCTCGGAATGGAAAGCTGCGTATGTAGCTCGTGCGTCGGTGTTCCCACAGCCAAGTGGAAGGAGAAAGCCAGTTATTTTCCCACTATAGATATTTCACAGGTAGAAATGCGGCTGTCATCAACCATGGTAGTGAAGACCACTAATTCTGCATTCAGAAGTAATTGTGAACTTCTATAATTTCAGCACTCTGTAGAAGACGCTATGGAAGGATTACAAATTGGAACCCAGTCTGGGCTATTTAGTGACTTAAAGATACCCTGCTACATTGTTTTATTTTGTTTTTGAAATAGGATCTCACTCTGTAGTCCAGGCTGGTCCTAACTCACTGTGTAGCCCATGCTGGCTTGGAATTCCCAGCAAGCGCAAGGCCCTGAGTTTGATTCCTCAGCACCACATAAACCAAGCATGGTGGCACATTCCTGTAATCCCAGCCATTGGGAAGCTGAAGCAGGAGGATTGCCCTGAGTTCGAGACTAGCCTGGGCTATATAGAAAGTTCCGGGCCAGCCTGAACTAGAGAGCAAGACCCTGTCTCAAAGCATGAACAAATGCGAAAGTATATTCTAAAGTTATTACTATTAGGATTTCATTAGAAATGGTCTTGAATGTTCAAATAATGGTGTAAGTAAGGAAATCAGTTCGGGTTTCTGCGCAGGGAGCAATGCTGTTTTGACAACATAATTATTAAATGAGCTGACATCCAGTGGATTCTGAGCGTAGCCAGCGGTGGAAGCCCCAGTGATGGCTTGCGGGGGCCTCCCGACCCAGGTGCATGGGAACCCACAGAGGTGGCCCTTTGAATCTTCAGGAAGGGTACCAGCCCCAGCTCACCCTGTTCCGAACCACCCCGTGAGGGCTTCACAGTGCTACCAGGGAGACTGCTCTGCCCTCCCTGGCTCCAGGACCCAGTATCCTGTGTATGGCAGACACCTGTAATGGGGGCTGCTGGGGAGATGGGCCTTCTGCACTGACACCTGTGTGATCTCCCGTGGCTGTGCCTACCATGGTGAGGTGTCGGGGACCCTGCCAGAGACCTGCCTGTCCCCAGGTTGGTGGCTCACCGAGGCCCAGTCTCTCCTCTGCCAAGATAACGGAGCACCGGGCCCCTAGCCCGTTCTGTCCGAGGCTAGGAGTCGGATACCTGCCTTCTTCTCAGGCTGTAACCCCACCCACTTCCTCTGCAGGTGGTCCCCTGCTCCTGGGCGCCTCCCTGGACCAGTAGCACCTGCAGCACCGGCCTCACTGTGGAAGTAATTGGGGGCAGCCGGGTGTGCCCGCCATCGTTCCCCCCTCCCCCGCCCCCAGCCAGGCCTTTGTGGCTGCTGCCGCCACCTGGGCCCTCGGGCTGCCAGCACACACTCGGGGTGGCAGCTGCCACTCCAGCCTTGTCACTTTATCCTGGCCCTGCGTCCGGGAGTCTGTGGAGATGGGACAGGGTGAGGGGGGCCGGTGTCAGAGGCCCTGAGGCGGATGGTGGTGCACAGCTGGGACAATACGGTGAGATTGGACAGCCAACAGGACACGCGCTGGTGAGCAAGCCTGAGACCTGGGCAAGAGGACAGAGCTAGGACCGCCACCGTGAGACGGCTGATGAAGACTGAAAGAACCTCAGGCAGAGGTGTGGACAAGCCCACCAGAGAGATGGATGGGAAGACAGGCAGGCCGGGCAGACGGCAGGCAGAGGGGCCAGGGGCCTGTGGGACTGCAGAAAGACCAGAACCATTCAGGATGACCGGTACAGGTGGTGGACAGAGGCAGGGGGACAGAGGGACAGGTGGACGAATGGCGGGCAGGTGACAGTCCATTTAGATCAGCAAGAGCAGACAGGTGGTCAGGGAAGGATGGCAGCAGCCAGGGTCTTGATAAGGCAGCCCTCCCACCCTGACTTCCTTTGCTACAAAACACAGCTTCTGCCTCCCTCCCCGACATGACCTGATTCTAGCCACTGGAAGACCCCACCGGCCACCAATCTCCTGTCCCTGCTGTTCTTGTCTTCTGGGATTTCCTGCTTCATTCATCTTCTCTTTCCTCCAGCACTCACCCAGAGACCCCCGTTTCCACAGGCCTGTCCTTCAGCTTGCACTGGCCCTGCCCTTAGGCAGCTGTGCACAGCTGGCCATACCTATGACCATGAACTTGGTGGGACATACATCTTTTTTTTTTTTTTGAGACAGGGTCTCGCTCTATAGCCCAGGCTGGTCCTGAACTCACTATGGAGCCCAGCCTGGCCTTGGACTCACGGCAATCCTCCTGTCTCAGCTCCCCAAGTGCTGGGATTACAGGTGTGCACCACGCCACCCAGCTTAGGTGGTACTGGGGAATCGAACTCAGGTACTTAGTGCTTGCAAGGCAAGCAGCTTAACCACCAAGCCATTCCTCCCGCCCCTTGGAGGGCCATCTTACCAGCCCCCTGGTACCTTCCTTTGCCTTCACCTTTGATGACCTGTTCACACCTCCTCTGCCCACTTCGCTCAGAGTGGAGGCGCTCTCTCCCATTCCTCTGTCTCTGGGGAAACAGCAGCTAAACAGCCGCGAGCTCCCGCACCTGCCGGCTGCTGTGACGGACGCAGCCTGGCTCCTTCCTGGCTCGGCGTCTCCTGTGGCTGCCCCAAATCTCCCCAGCAAGTCTTTTTTTTTTTTCTGCTTTTACCCATGATTCTCCAGAGGGCATCCCCCTGACTCACGGCATCACAAGGAACCTTGTTGAAGTGCATATTCCTGGGTCCCACAAAACCTTTCTTGATGAGGGTCCCCCTGTCCAGACTTCCATTCTCAGCCTGTATCCTGCATGACCATCAGTGTGTTTTGATGCAGCAGCCCCCCCCCCCCCCCCGTCTCCTTCCCTATCTCCCAGGATCCCCACACTCCCTGTTTTCTTCCCACCCTTTCAGAAGTGCTTTTCTATTAGCCCTGTGGCCCAGCAGCTATTGACACTGGTGTTTGAACCTTGACCTGCCCTCCGTTTCCTCACTTTCGCTATGTCCTTGGAGGTCTTATCCAGGTTTTGTGCTGTAAGGGCCCATGATGCATACCTGTAATCCCAGCACCCAAGGAAGCTGAGTCAAGGGACGGCAGCATCGAGTCCATGCTGGGCAAATTAAGGAGCTTCTCAGGCTGTGAAGTGCACAAAAACAACCGGCCCTTCCCTGGGGTCTGAGCAGACACATCCGTGACCTGGGGGAAAGTGGGTTTCTCAAGAAAACACAGCTCTGGGTCGCTGGAAGATCACAGTGCTGCCCAGGGTCCTGAGGATCATGGCTCTGACCTGGGAGGGAGGATCTTGAGTCAAATGCTGGGTGCTGGCTTCTCTCTCTCTCTCCTTGCTCCAGAGTCATCCTGATCGGAGAACAGCCCCTGCGGGCCATGTGCAGCCAGCTGCAGCTCAGCTGTGCAGGGGAGAACCTGCCTCTGGCCTGCTGTTGCCCCATCATGAGGGCTGTGAGTGCAGGGCTAGCGCTGTGTTCAGTGGTGGGCTTGGGTGTCCCCAGCCCTCTGCAGCTAACGCCCTGGAGGGACCCTGTTCTGTCCTTGCAGGTGCAGAAGCTGAGTTCAGAGGAGAGGCAGCTCACCGCAACTCCTAGGCTTGTGCAACATGCCCCCTGTACCTGAGGCTTGGCACAGTAGAGCCTCAAGAGGCTGTCAGGTGAGCCCGATTACCGCACCTCTGACATCACAGCCTTCATGGTCCAGAGAACCTGCTGCCTGCCATACGCTGGGTTGCGCCTGTTGTACTGGCCTCGCCTTTACGGCATGGGTGGGCAATGAGTGAGTGAGTACCTTGTCCCCACGGCCAGTGTGACAGGGCATGCGCGGGCGGGGGCTGGGATCTGGGCCCTAAAGTTACTTCTCAGGGGAGGCCTCCCTGTCCACCGGAGTCTGAGCAGCACACAGACCTTGGCCCACTCTTTGGTAGTTGACCCAGTTTCCAATCTGAAGTTACCTTTCACTTGTTACTAGCTGAGTGCCAACGTCCCCCTTCCAGAATAGGGTTGGCAGAGTTTTCCTCCAAAGAGGCGGATCCTAAGCGTAGTCAGCTTTCCAGGCGCTGGAAAATACCGCGACTTCATAGTTCTCTTGTATCAAAAGCAAGCTAAGACAATAAAAAGCAAACGAGCTCTGTTGCATGAAAACGTTATTTATAGACACTGAAATTTGAATTTTACATAATTTTCATGCTCCGTAAAATATGATTCTTTTGATCCCCACCCCTCAAGCCATTTAAATGTGTGAAAGCTATTCTTGGATTGTGGGCTGTACACAAGCAGTGTGGTGGGCCAGACTTGGCCCAGCCGGGAGGGCAGCTTGTTAACCTCTGTTCCAGAACATCTGTTCCACAAGGTCAGGGACTTGCCTGGCTTGTTCTCTTCTGTGCCCCCACGCCCTAAAATGCTCTTGGTATGTGGGAAATGCCCAGTCAAAATTGAACAAACCGTGCTAAAAAGATGAGATTCAGCACATTTATTTTTCTCTCTTTTCTTTTTTTTTGAGGTACCAGAGATTGAACTCAGGGCCTTTGCACTGACTTATATCCTCAGGTCCTTTTTGTCGTTGTTGTTAGATTTTTGCCAGTTGCCAGATTGCCCAGTCTGGGCCAAAACTAGTGATCCTCCTGCCTCAGCCTCCCAGAGTACTGGGATAGCAGATACCAACACACCTAGCTACATTAGTTAATCTTTCAACAAATTTTCATGAAGGCATGTGCCCCATTTACCGGGCTTGGGGAAAAGGACAGGGACAGTATTGGATCTTGGGGCACTGAGGATGATGTCTGCACCTGCCCACAGCCCCTCCTGTCCCAGATCCTGTGAGGAGCTTGCCCTGCCCTGCAGCCGCATGTGCCACTTTGTGCTCAGTGGCAGTGACTGCATGGCTATGCCCAGTGTGGCTGCTTCACGGGGGACAGGTAACCACCCGGCCAGCGAGGCCTTCTAGGCTGGCAAGCTCCCATGGGTCAGAGCGGAGATGTGGACCCTGAGAGCATCTTCGGGCGCTATCCGTTCGTTGCTGGCATCTGGCAGGCAACTGGGCACTTGTGTATTAGCACTTTTGGTGAGATTATAGTTGAGTCCCCAGGCACCTGTGTGTCTCATTGCCAAGTCCTCTGGCTCCTGGCCCTGCGTCCGGGTACAGCTGGAGAAGGAGAACAGGCCCGGCAGCCACTGGCACACATCTCAGAGGTGCCCATCTGGATTAACGAAACCCTGCTCTACGTGTGGAGGGACCGCGAAGGCATGACTCAGGTACATGACTCAGGTAGGTCCCAGGAACACCAGCCCTGCAGCCAATGCCCAGCTCTAAGAGAAAAACGCACTTTCTCTCCGGTGTGTTCCTGTTCACCTCTATTCTCCAACTACACGCGCTTTTCTGTTTACATCCCTTAGATGCAGTGTGCTTAAAAACCACAGAAATGCCCTTTCCACTAACCAGAGTGAATAGAAAGAATTTATTTGTTTACATAATTGTTTTTTTTTTGAGAATGGGTCTTGCTCTGTGGTCCAGGCTGGTCTTGAATTCACTTCAGAGCCCAGGCTGGCCTTGGACTCAAGGCCAAGCAGTCCTCCTGCCTCAGCCTCCCAAGTGCTGGGATTACAGGCGTGCGCCACCACACTAGGCTTATGTGGTGCTGGGGAATCGAACTCTGGTACTTAGCGCTTGCTCAAGCGCTTTAACCACTGAGCCATTCCTCCAGCCCCCTTGTTTACATAATTGAAGCAAAATATACACACGCCTGGATTCAGGTAGAGCTGGTTCCAAGTGCTTAAATGGCATGTCTAGAATCTGCTCTGGGCTCTAAGTCACTTCATGTCACTCCTGACCTCAACTACCCCGCGAGGACACATGTGGCTGCCATTCAGTAAATGTCACTGGAGGAGGAGAGACGCTTTCTGAAGAGCACTGGGGCTGTCTCTTACTCGGGTCACGTGGTTACTGGAGTTTCAGGGCAAAAGCGTCGGCTCTAGGGGGTCCCAGTACACAAGGCCACTTGTCCCAAAACGCCGATCAAGATGGACAGAGCTTTAATCAGCACAGCCAGAGAATCAAGATTGGACTTTGAGGAGATGGCAGGAGCCTTGGGGTTTGGGGGAAAAGGGGAGCAAGAGGAAGAGGTAGGGACCTAACGGGGAGCTGCTCACGGCCAAGTCCACCCGGTTAGCTGGGGTCTCAGGACTGGTTCTGTGAGGTTGCTCCAGACAAGTTCTCATGGCTGGCGGGGCAGTCCAGTTCCCACGAGTGATTACCCCTGCTTGGGGAGGTGACCTCACCGTGGAGGGGTCTGCACAGCTCAGCTTCTCATGGCATCCGAGGTGGCTGCAGGGTTAGATATCTGGGCTCACTCCAGGGGGTCTGGAGCAGGACACCGTAACAACCGGGCATTAGAAGTCTGGAAAATACCTTACAGATCTGGAAAACAGCTTACTCTTATCTTGGTATTCTTATTTTGCAGGAAGTTCAGATGGGCTGGGTAAATTTAGACTCACAAATCCTTGTGGTGACTAGTGTTTGCACAGGTAACTTCATAAGAGTTAACATGCCCCTGTGCAGAGCCAAGCAGGGATCTGACCCAAAGTTGTTAAGATATAAAAGAGACAGATATAATATGGAGTCAGAGATGCCAGGTTTTACCCTACTTTGAGTTACCCATTTGACGTAAGTGATGGCCTATTACAATGTGACCATCTGGGTGGTCTCACTGATTAGCTGGGCCTGGGTCATGTGAGGCAAGGTTAACTTCCGTGACCCACATGGATGTGGGAGATGTTCCTAAGGATAAAACGAGGGATCGTCACTGTTAGAGCTCTGGCTTAGTCCCTTCATATGAACGTATTTGATATGTACTTGAGCACCTACTATGTGCTGGCCGGTGCCTTCCTTGGACTCCGTCTGCTTGGGTGAAAGGTGAAGCAACACCCCCCGTGTAAGCTAGGAAAGGGGGAGGCTTTGTCATGTCCAGGAATGGCTTCAGTCAGACTTCAGCCTGTGGCCCAGCACAAATCTCACTGCAGCCTCACCCGTCCCAGCTCTGTGTGGGTCACACCTGCAGGCTCTGTCACAGTTTTAACAGTTATGATGCTGAGGCTTTTGTCATCCCAGAGAAGAGCAAAGCTTGCGGAGATATCTACGGGGTCACCTGCTTAGTCTGTAATGGCCAAGTGTATTGGCCAGGAGGTGGTGTGGGCTCCTGCAGGACCCCAGAGACACTTTGGTGTTTGCTACAGTGAGGTCAAGCTAGATCCATTCATATCCAGCTGTGTCCATGATGTAAGTCTCGCTGGGAGCAGTGACCACATCCTTTGCCTGCCCTGCAAGCCACGCCGTGGTCTGCCTGGGTGCAGCCATCAACCTGGGCAGCAGAGAAAAGCTTCCTTCTCTGGTGGTGACTCATGGTTGAAAAGGGCAGGATTCATCTGCATTCTCCATGTGACCACGTCAGTTGAGTGCAAACAAATGTTCTTGTCCTTCTGAGCCCCCAAGTGCCCCGGCCACTTCCCACACTCCACGCCTGGCATGGTGGGGGCTTCCAGACTCTCCTGCCTAGCTCCAGCTGGGTGCAAGCAGATGGGCGGGAGCCTGTATTCTACTGATTGCTTTATAGTTAATTATTCGTATTTGTATTTTTTTGTGGTATGAAGACCAAGCCCAGGGCCTTCACATTGAGCTCTATCCCTAGCCCATTTTTATTTTAAGACAGGGTCTTACTAAGTTGCTAAGCAGTCCAAACTGGACTTGAATTTGAGATCCCCCTTCAGCCTCCAGAGTGCTGGATTACAGATGTACGTGCTTGATTGTATATATTAAAAGCCACCCCTGGGTTGACTTGATGGCTTTCTTTTCTTTTCTCTCTTTCTTTCGTTTCTTTTCTTCTTCTTTTTTTAAGTCTGGGAATTGAACTCAAGCCCTTCACACTGAGCTACATCTCTACTCTCCCTCCGTTGGTTCATTTATGTACTACAGATACAGCCCAGGCCCTTCACTGAGCTACATCCCCAGCTTATTTTTTATTTTTAATTTTGACATATGGTCTCACTGTAATTCAAGCTGGGCCTTGAATTACAGTCCTCATCCTCCAGTCTCCCAGAGTGCTGGGATTCCAGGCTTGTGCTACCAGGACTGGCTTGACTGGTGGTTTTAAGGACCGGATGGGTGCAAGTGTAGAGTACACAGTGCAGCTGCGCAGAGTGGCCTGACACAACCTGGGGGCTGCTTCCGGGAGAACAGGTCCTCCAGGCTGGCCCCCTCGGCCCCTGGCTGGAGCCACATTCCAGGCCTTCTCCCCGTGTATTTGGCCACTACAGTCCAGGTGGCCTCTGGCCTCTCTGTGGCCTTTCTTTCACAAATTGCATGTCCTCTCGATAAAAGCGCCTGAGATCCACACAAACACCCTCTGTGGACGGCCTCAATGGTTTCAATAGCCTGTGGCTTTCTGCTGCCAGTGAGTTGCCCCTAGACCCAGCTCTTCTGTGCCTCGCAGAGGAAGCAGACTAGTACTGGGCTGTCTGGTGCTTCCTGGGTGCCTGTAACAGGGCTTGCATCTAGGACATGGAGACCCACACATGATGCACATGGAAAGCTGCACCCATGACTTCCACCACTGTGGGCTCAGGGGAGGCCTTGTGTGCCTTGCTGGGGAGCTACACCCATGAAAGCCAGACATGGGGCCTTCCTGTGAAGCCCTCCCTGGAGGCCTACAGTGAGCAGGTGTTCCCAGGGGAGAGCCTTTCCCAGCCTGATCTTCCCAGCTGGTCCAGTGCCACCTCCAGGAGGTCCTGCTAGGTCAAGGTCACCCAAGTCCAGTCTCTGTGTGCCCTGCGGGCTGACTGTCCCTCAGAAGGCCCCGTCTCCTTCAGACTCTTCAGTAACAGTGGTGCTGAGGGCTGTGGAATCCGTCAGGATGGACCGAGTTGGCCTTCAGTAGTAAGTTCACACGGCCCAGGCTGTTTCCCTAGTCTCCAGGGCGTGGTTCAAATTCACGTTGACCCTGTGATCCTGCCCCAGCAGCGCATGCACACAGGTCTCCAATCCTCCACCTCAAATGCCACCCGCGTCATCTCTGCTCAGAGCTCTCTGGCTAGAGCCAGTCCTGACAGCTGTGCCAGGGCAAGAGAGGAAGTGGGTGGGCCTTTCCAGGGCTCCAAGTGCCTCTGCTCGGAGCATTGGCTCAATCCTTACATTCTCCTGCCAAGAAAAGTGCTATTACTGCTTCTGCTTCAAAGATGAGGATACTGAGGCACCAGGAGGCCAATTGGTTTGTGTCGGGTCACCTCCGGCCATGACACTGCCTGCTGCCTCTGAGGACACTCTCCAGTGAGGGGTCCCGGGCCCACAGGTGGTCTCACCCCTGCCCGTCCCACTGCCTTTCATCTAGTTACACTTTAGGATCCTGGAATGTTTGTAATTTTCACAGCCCTCAGGAAGTTTCCTGTGGCTCTTTAAGGGCTCAGAAGCCTACGTGCCAGTGGGGGCCGGGCTGGGGGACAGCAGGTGCATATGGGTGTGAGTCCTGCATGTGGGGTTTAGCTCTTTCTGCCAAGTGAGAATGCAGACTTAATGGAGCCCATGACCTTCTTTATAATCCCAGTTCCACAATCTACCTGTCCCCCATAGTGGAATGGTTAAAGATGTGGTACCTATACGCAATCGCATAGTATGCAGTCATAAAGACAGATATGAAGCATTTGAACAAAAATGGGGCCACCTAGAGTCAATAATGCTCAGTAAAATGGACCAAGCACAAAAGACTGACTATAGATGGGTGTCCCTCTTATGAAATGACAAAAATAAGGCCCAACATGAATGACGGGATAGAAAGAGAGGCAATAGTCAGACAGGAAAGGAGTGAAGCTCTGAACAAAGGGGTGGACATAGACACTCAGTGATCCCCCAAACTCCAGGGTTCTAATGTGTTACAGAATTTGGAATTCACGTATTTACAAAAAAATGTTAAATTTTATGTCATGTGAATTTTTTACCACAATAAAAATTATTGGAAAAAAGAACAAATAAAATTAAAAAATTAAAAAATCCCAGTTCTATCACTTGTTAGTTGTGTGACCTCAATCAAGTCACTTAACCTCTCTGGGCCTGTTTCCTCATCTGTAAAGGATGAAAGTCCTTAGAGAGTTGTGGTGAAGTGTGATAAGATGGCCTATAAAAGGCCATCTCCTGGTGATTGCTCACTCCTAAATATCTCCATTGATAAAGTGATGATTATCTTCCACAGCTTCTGACTCGGTTCTCTTCATATGAAAATTTGAGAATAAAATATTATGAATTTTAGACTGAGCCTGCTCAGTCAGTCAACGGGAACTCGAGAGGGGGAGTGCGGATTGAAAAATACTGGACTTTTGCAAGCTACGCTGCAAAAGATGCTTTATCATCTACATCCTTCCTTTTATATCCTCCTTGCCTTCCCACTAGTTAACAGTCATGTGTTTCCACACCTGATCCAAATTTCAAATGGAAAACAAGCAAAACAACATGTGACTTAAATTTAGTAATCAAGCAACACCTGGAATTTCAAACGGTAAACAAGCAAAACACGTGATTTAAAGGAATTTGGCCAAGGTCAGCAATGCTGAGGCTCTTGGGCCCTGAGTGCCCCAACAAATTTTAAGAGACTCTGCCTAGGAGAACAGGGCGGGACCTGACACACAGTCAGCGTTCAGATCACGTGTCTCAGGTTCACCAACTCCTGACCGCGCCCACCTTCCTCATCACCGACATCACAATCACCATCATCCCACCCACCATCTCCATCATGGTTACCACTGCTGTCGTCAGCATCCCCACCAGCACCGTCGGCCCGTCGGCATTACCATTATCACATGACTGGGCGGCCTCCATCACCCCGTCCCTCCCACTGCCGCCACTGGCACCATCACCTCCATCAGCACCTCCTTCGTCACACCTTGTGGTCAGCCATGATGCTTTTACCTTTCCCCCTTTGCCCTATGACCTTTCCCTGATCCTTCCACAACCCCTCCGGTCCTTGGACTCTTCTGGTTAGAGATGCCCGTGAGTATCCCTGCTTGCTTGGGTCATTTAACCCCCACCCGAGGTGGCCTGCCCCCCAACCTATACACTCGACAGCCCCTCCTGTCCCGGGTCCTGGGAAGAGCTGGCCCTGCCCAGCAGCTGCCTGATGTCGAGCCAGAGCAGCCGCCGGAGTGAGTCAGGCTTTGTGCTCAACAGCAGTGGCTGTATGGCCCCCGCCAGGGGCAGCTGTTCCACAGGTTGGGGGGGGTGTGGCCAGGTCTGGGCTGGGTAGCGCTGTGGGCAGCCTGGTGCTGAGAGCCTCCCACCCTCACGGTGTGTGCCTTGTCTCCTCTTGCAGGTCTGGGCAGAGACGCAGGACCTGAAAGGCCCCTTCGGGTGCCATTTGCTCTCTCTGGCACCTGCCAGGCAACTGGGCGCTTGCACACTGGGCACTGTGCGTCTGTCTTCATCGGTGTGTCTGCTGGAGCCTTTCTTCTGGGCAGAGTTGACAAAGAGGGACCGGTCCAGCTGCCCCCAACACTCATCTGAGAGGTGTTGGCTCAGTTCACAGGACCCAGGTCTGTCTGCAGACAGGCTGAGGCGAACAACCACCAACACCCGGACACTCTCAAATGGACTTAGTCTAAGAGAAATGCTTCGGCTCAAACTCAGTTAAAAAAAAAAAAAATCCCCTGATAATTCCTAGAAAAAGTGCAGTGACTCTGTGTCTCCTGAGTTTTTCTGTATGTCAGTTTGGCTGAGGTCATGGAAGCCTTACGAAAATGAAATCAAGCCAGGTCAGATCTGCAGATGACACGACTGAAAACCTCACAGGGTGTGAGCAGAGGCCTGGTTTGATCAGGCTGCCAACTTGGTTTCTTAGCAGTTCTCCAGGTCTGTGGTCTTTCAAGTAGTAGCTCAGTGCTCAGGTTGGCTTTTTCTGGGTGGCAAGATGACTGCAAAGTTAACTGGCTTCAAATAGATACTAAACACATATTATTTTCTCTCCAAAATACAATTTTTTTTTTTAATCTCAAGTACTAATTTTTTTTTTTTTTTCAGTGCTGGGGACTGAATCCAGGACCTTATGCCTGCTAGGTAAGTGCTCTACCACTCAGTTATATCCTTGTCCTTTTAAAGATTTTATTTTGATTTGTTTTGGGTTTTTTTTGAAACAGGGTCTCACTCTGTAGTCCAGGCTGGTCCTGAACTCATGGCAGTCTTACTGCCTCAGCTTTCCAAATCCTGGGATTACAGGCGTGTACCACCATGCCTGGTTTATGTGGTACTGGGGAATCGAACTTCTGTCCTTGTCCCTGCTGGGCAAATAGAGCTCTAACTTCTGAGCTATACCCTCAGCCACCTAAAATTTTATTTTGAGACACAGTCTTGCTTTGGCTGGCCTGAAATTTTGATCCTCCTGCCTCACCCTCCATAGTAGCTGGAATTCTAGGAGTACATCTCCATATTCCCAGTTTAAGCAGAATCCTTAGACTTCCCTATTACTGGATTCCAGGTAAGCAATAGACGGAACCCAACGATTGAGTTAGGCCTATTGGATCCCCTTCACCAGAGCCAAGAGTGGGAGAGTCCTTCACCAATCCTCACAGGCAGGCACAAATCTTGGCAGGACAGAAGTTATATTGGGGAGGCCCTTCCAGTGTCCTCAGATTCCCCAAACCGGTATTTCTTGTTGTGACAATCCTCAAAGAAGCGAGTGCTCTGGTTAACCTGGCCTGGGAGACGAATCCAGGCCCCACAGGAGGGGCTGTGTTTTCCACGCCCCGGGGCCTGCCTACAAGAGCTCCTTTGTGGGCTGTTGGGAAACACACAGCCACACCCCTCCCACTCCACCCCCTTCCAGGAAGGCAACCAGCTTTCAGAATTAGTCATGCTGCTAGCATCCCACACAACAATCCCATTGAATCTAAGGGGCAGGGCTGCAGGGGAACAGCTATTATTATCCCAGCACTACAGATGGAGAAACTGAGGTCCGGGAAGATGGCCATGCCTGTCTAGAAGGTGGTGGAGCTAGCTAGGGTTTGAACCCAATTCAGGCCGACTAGCTCTGAGCTCCTTCCCTCTTGGGCTGTGGGTCCATTGTGTGCTCCCAAACTGTCCTGATTTACGGAGGATGGGCCTGAGTGACCTCTCTGGAAGCCTGGAATAGAGGAACTCTCAAGTACTTTTTTTTTTTTTTTTTTAATGGTGGTAATAGAGATTGAACTCAGGGCCTTTGCACTGAGCTACACCCCCAGCCCTTTTTACTTTGAGACAGGTTTCCCTAAGTCACTAAATTGCCCAGGATGGCCTTGAGTTTGCGATCCTCCTGCCTCAGCTTCCCAGAGATCCGGGATTACAGGAGTGTGCTATAAGTTTCCTGAGCGCTTACTATGTGCCAGACCCTGTGCTTGGGGCTGGGAGAACAGCAGAAGGTGAGAGAGCAAAAGTGAAGTGTGTTGCGCGGCAGGGCAGGAAGCGATCGAGTCAGTGTTTATGAAGTAGCAAAGGGGAGGAGGAGCATGGGTAGAGGGGCGACTTGCCGGTCGTGGAGAAGACTCTGCTTTTACTTGGAGTAAAGTGGAAGGCCTAAGGTGACTCCAGTGGCCACAGGCCTCTGGCTGTTAGGTAGGGACAGGCTGTGGCTGGCTGAGGTGGGAGCAGGAGGCCAAGAGATGACCTCTGTGGCATCCCAGTGGGAGGCCAGATAGCCTGTGACCTCCAGGAGGTGGGGAACCGAGGTTGGACCAGTGCAGAAGAATACGAGGTTGGTCTCAAGTCTCATTCCCTTCTTGAAACCGCCGCCTGTTCTTGGGTCCTGGGGACGTTCTGTGATGTGTCACTCCCCAGCAGAAGAACATGGATGCAGAGCCACATGTGGGGTTGGAATCTTGACTCAGACCCTTAGTTAGGTATATGACTTGCCCTTGATTGACACAGCCCAAGTACCCCAACGTGCCGCCAGAAGTGGCCAGTGAGTCCCACAGCCCTGTGGCTGGGATTGCTGGCAGGACACAGAGACGTCAGCAGTAGTAGGGACACCACTTGGTCATGTTCAGAGGCGCAGAGTTGGCTCCTGGCTGCAGCATCCTCTACCAGGACACTGAGGTGCAGGGAAGGCGGGCACTGTCGCCCCATCGCAGAGGAGGCCAGCCAGGATCTGAGAACTGCAGACTCATCCTGTGACCACAGCCAGGCAGGGTCCTGGCAGCCCAGGAGCTCAGAAATCTCTCTCTCTCTCTCTCTCTCTCTCTCTCTCTCTCTCTCTCTCTCTCTCTCTCTCTCTCTCCTCTCTCCCTCTCTCTCCAGTGTTGAGGTTTGGACCTGGAGACTCATACTAACCTCCACTCCCATCTCCTTTTAAACATTTTTACTTTGAGACAGAGTCTTGGTAAGTTGCCCAGGCTAGACTTGAACTCCACCCCTCCCCCCAGCACATCCCCTGGTATGTGAACCAAGGACCTTTATTATGAGTCACACCCCACCCCCCTTTTTATTATTATTATTTGAGACAAGTTCTTGCTAAGTCACTGAGTTGCCCAGGCTGGGCTTGAACTTGTGATCTTCCTGCCTCAGCCTCCCAAAGTGCTAGGGTTATAGGCATGCCCTACTACATCCAGTGTGAGCTTGAATTTATGATTCCCCTGTATTGGCTTTCCAGAGTGCTGGTATCACAGGCATGTGCCAACATACTGGGCCTCAGAAATTTTTTCCCGCCCTAGGTCTGAGCCTCAGGATCTGTAGGAGGCTGGAGTGGAGCTGTATGGTGGGGTAGGTGACCGCCAGCCAGGACGGGCAGAGCTGGGCACTGATGAGGCATGGCCTGAGAACTGACCCAGGGGAGCAGAAAGAAGATCTTATAGAGGACAAAAAAGAACATAGGCTTTTATCGGAAAGAAAATCAATATCTATATTTGATATAATATGTATAGTTTAAATATCTAATTCTTACATTCAATTAAATTCTATTCGTTTAACTTTTAGGTTATTTGATTCTAAATTTCTTTTTCCCTCTATCCTCTTTTTTTAAAAAAATTTTGTGACTTATTGTTTTATGCTAACATTAGTTTTACAGCTCAGCCCAGTGGCATAGGGCTGTCATCCGCAGCACGTCAGAAGGCAGAGGCCAGGAGGATTGCAAATTCAAGTCCAGCCCAGCCAACTTTGTGAGACTTGTTTCAAAATAAAAAAAATGAACAATGAGCTAGGAATGTAGCTTAGTGTGAAGGTTCTGTGCTCAATCCCCAGTACTGTAAAAACAAAACAAAAAACCCCCAAAAAACATTAGTTTTATGTTTTCTTAATTGATTTTTTCCCTTCTCTAAATTTGAATTATTTTAACTATAAAAGTTACATAAGGGATACAGTGAACCTAAATATATTTCATGTAGATTTACAGATTATTAACATTTTGTCTCATTTGCAAGCTTTTCCTTGTGCTGTTGGGCCTACCTGTGGGCAGACATGCCCCTCTTCCTGCAGTCAGGGTGACAGTCCTGGGGTTCATCCTGCGCCAACCACCCCGGTGTGTCCCACGGGTGCTGCCATCTGTGACAATGCTGTCACAGTGGGCACACAGCTGGGAGGTGAGGCTTAGAAGGCAGGCGACGGGAGTCGCCCGGGCACCAGCACAACCCCAGACCCCTCTCTCTCCCTTGCTCCTTGGAGCTCCAAACCAAGGAACAATGCGGCTTGCTCACCCGGGGGGACAGAACAGTGACTTCAACCACTGCTGGAGGGAAGGGGAGCCCCATAGGGCCAGATCTCCTAGAGAGTAAAGAAATACAATTTTTAACACTGAAGAATCCTGGTATTTACATATTGTCAACTACAACAACCGCAGCCCAAGCTCTGATGCTGTAACCAAATACCTGAGACTGGGGAATGAATAATCAAAGAAATGTGTGCAGCTGGGCTGAGGCATAGCTCAGTGGTTAAAGTGTTTGCCTAGCATGCTCAATTCCCCAGCACTACTTGAAAAAAAAATTAGCCAGGCATGATGTGCACATTTGTAACCCTAGCACTCAGGAGGCTGAGGCAGAAGGATTACCATAAGTTTGAGGCCAGCTTGGGCTATGTAGTGAGTTCAGGACCAGACTAGCCTACAGAGCAAGACTCTGTCTCTAAAGAGAGAGAGAGAGAAACAGGGAAGGAGGGAGGGAGAGAGAGAGAGAGAGAGAGACAGGGAGGGAGAGAGATTGATTCAAAGCACAGTGCTGGAGGCCAAGAAGCCCAAGAGCATGGAGTTGGCATCTGATAGGCCCTTCCTTCCTTCCTTCCTTTCTTCCTTCCTTCCTTCCTTCCTTCCTTCCTTCCTTCCTTCCTTCCTTCCTTCCTTCCTTCCTGCTGCCCCGCCCTTGACAGAAGGTGAGGGGCAAGGCAGGGAGAACAGGGGAGCAAAAGGAGCCAAAATTGTACCTTCAATAAGCCATTCTCGCGACACGTTGCCCACTCTTCTGACAGTGCACGTTTTGATCTATGCTGACATTAACTCGTCTCTCATAATCAACTAACTTCTTAAAAACTTTAAGATTGTTGCTTTCGATTTCCAACACCGGAAGTTTGCGGACACATTCAAACCACAGCAGCAACTGTTATTTTTTGTAGTTCTGTGAATAAATGAAACTTAACAATATTTGGATCAGTCCTGGAACCATCAGTTTGAGGTCCTTGTCTTAGAGCTTGAAGGAGGCAGGCTGCGGGGGTGGGGGGATTTCCGTCCCCCTGAGGAGCCCACTGTCCCCACCCTCCAGACTTGTGGAGCCCGGACACATAGCCTGCTCCCCACCTTCCTGCTTCCTGGTAATTCCTGCTCACACCAGGACTCCCAGTTATCGGCCCTCACTGATAAAGAAGCCGGTCCAGCGGAGCCGATCCACTGCAGCCACTACCCACCAGCAGCTCTAACCCTTCTGCCCAGCCTGAGCTGACGAAGTGGCCAGGCAAAGGACAAGAACTGTTCTTTTATAATCTAACCAACTGTAGCCAGGCATGGTGGCGCACACCTGTAAGAGAGGCTGAAGCGGAGGGAATTACACACTTGAGCCCAGGCTGGGCAGCTTACTGACTTAGAGAAATCCTGTCTCAAAATCAAAAATAAAGATGAGCTGAAGATATAATTCATTGTGAAGATGCTGGCTCAGTCCTCTGTGCCGCAAAGCACAAGGTAACTAGAGGGCATAGTTGCATCCTTTACCAGCCCACCAGCGCTAACTGAGCGTCGTCCCTAATTCAAATGCAAATCACCAGAGCAGCTTGATCCTGCAGCAGCGGCGACAGATACTCCAGAGAGAATTTCGGAGAATATGCTCTGCACAGAGACGAGTCACCAGGGGTGGAAAGGGCAGGGCAGGGGCAGGGTCACGCAGGGCACAGGCCGCCGCCAGGGTAGCATTTGAGCCGGAACTTGCAGAGGTGGAGGGAGAAGGCTTCCAGGCCGAAGACTGAGCAGTTGCTGCAGCAAAGGTGCTGGGCAGGACCGAGCTGGGGCGTCCCCGGAATACCAAGGAGGCTGAGTTGGCCGGCTGAGGGGACCGTGGGCCTCTCTCCAGCATGCCCCTCAGATGAAAGGCAAACACCAGTGGCTCTAGGGCCTTATCCTTAACCACAGCACATATTTCATTTGGTCTACAATAACTGACCTAGGAAACTAAGTCAGCTACCAGCATTTAGAAATCTGGAGGGCTGGAGGCATAGCTCAGTGGTTAGAGCACTTGCCTAGCAAGTGCAAGGGCCTGAATTCGATCCCCCAGCACCACATAAAAATTAGCTAGGTATGGTGGTGCACACCTGTCATCCCAATACTCAGAGGCTGGGGCAAGAGGATTGCTGTGAGTCTGAGGCCAGCCTGGGCTATGTAGTGAGTTCAGGACCAGCCTGGGCCACAGAGTGAGATGCTGCCTCAAAAAAACAAAACAAACAAACAAGCAAAAACACCTGGCGATTGTCAGTGTTTTACACGTCTGGTGTGTCTTGCTGGTTGCCAAGTTCAGAGCAGCACAAGGATTCCTTGAAGGCCTCAGGGGAACTTGTAGACTGGTGTGTGTCGCACCTCCCGAGGCAGACAGCAACACCAGTCCCAGGGCGTAGGACAGGGCCGCCTGCCACATGCTGCTCTTTTCCCATGGGTGCTGGATCCAGAACCCAGAGGCCACAGCTGTATAAACCCCAGAAAACCACATTCACCTGTTCAGCTGGCTCTGCGTCTCCTTCCGGCCCAGACAGTGAAGTGGAGTTTTGGAGTATCCATACCCCCACCCCCCTCAGCCCTGCATCCGGGCCTCTTAGCCTCCCCGCCTGAGTAGGTGGAGTCCTGGCCTATGGGAGCCCCTTTCCTGGGCGGGGTGGTTCTGACTGGCTCACCTACCGCCAGGGGCCCTTAGAGACACTCACAGCCTTCCATGAAAACCAGCCAAGCTATTGAACCAAAATCGACTACCTACCTAACCATACTATGGGTTTGATTCTGTGTTATCATTTAGTTTCTGAAAACTTCATGGGGGTCAGAAATAATCTATACGTGTTCTTATTTTGCAAGAACCCTCAGAATACTGAGTAATCATAGTTTCTTCAGGCCCAAATGATTTCAAAGTAAAATGAAGAGAAATATTTCAAATAAGTTTGTTTTCTGCATACTATGTACTAGTACGTAAAATGCATAACATGTACCATCAGCCTTCCATAGATGAGCGTCCTACATCCAAAGATTCAACCAACTGCCATAGGGCAATATTCAGGAGAAAAAAAAATACATCTGTACTAAACATATACAACCTGTGTTTTGGGTCATTTTACTCTGAACAATACAATATAACTATTTATGTAACATTTACAATTGTACTAGGCATTATGAGTAATCAAGATGATTTAAAGTCCATGGGAGGGGGCTGGAGGAATGGCTCAGAGGTTAAAGTGCTTGTCTAGTAAGTGCTAGGTACCTGAGTTCGATTTCCTAGCACCACATAACCCGGGCATGTGGTATATGCCTGTAATCCTAGTACTCAGGAGGCTGAGGCAGGAGGATTGCACTGAGTCCAAGGCCAGCCTGGACTCCATAGTGAGTTCAGGACCAGCTTGGGCTATAAAGCAAGACCTTGTCTCAAAAAAAAAAAAAAAAAAAAAAATCTGAATATAATCTGGGTCCAGTGGTGCAGGCCTGGAATCCCAGGACCCCGGGAGGCTGAGGCAGGAGGATTACAACTTCAAGCCCAGCCTGGGCAATTTAGCAACTTAGTGAGACCCTGTCTCAAAATAAAATAAAAATAAGAGGTGTGCTGAGAATGTACGTAGCTCAATGTTAAGCCCTGGGCCCAATCTCCCAGCACAGAAACAAATGACTCATAAAACTATTCGGAATATGAGGTTGGAAGACTGAAAACAGCCCTTAGAAATGTTTTGTTTGAACTTTATAATTTTTAAAAAATCTGTGCCTATTTTTTATTTAGTGTTTGCAAGTTGCAAAGTGGGTGGTTTGTTGGAAAAGATAAGTACAGAAGGACATTTGAAAGAACAGAGGGATAAATCCTGCTACCCAGAAGGGGACCCCAAGGGGGGTCGCCACCTACTTTTTCTTTTTTATTGAGACAGGGTCTCGCTTTGTAGCCCAGGCCGTTCCTGAACTCACTATGTAGCCCAGGCTGGCCTCTAACTCAGAGCCATCCTCCTGCCTCCTGAGTGCTGAGATTACAGACATTTGCCAACACACTCAGCTTATGTGGTGCTGGGAGTTGAACTCAGGGTCTTGCACTTGCTAAGGCAAATGCTTTAACAACTTAGCTATACCCCCCCTCCCCCTGCCATCTACTTTTAATATAAGGAATTCCCCATGAAGTCTAAGACTTGTGATATCTACTGGAAATAGAGCATCCTTTGGCTGAAACCATGTTGTAACCTAATGATCCCTTAGTGATTTTAGTTAAACTTTTTTTTTTTTTTTTTTTTTTTTAAGGCAGTACATTTTCAGGATCTAAAATGCAGACGGGGCTGGGCGTGGTGAGACATAAATGTAATCCCAGCACGTAGGAGGCAGATACAGGTCGTAGGTAAGTTTAAGGCCAGCCTGGGCAACTTTGTGTGGGATCCTGTCTAAATAAATAAGTTCAAAGGCTCAAGGGGGCTTATGATGGTGAGTAAGCGTCACTTCTGCTTCTCCTGAGGCCTCCCGAGGGGCTTCTCCAGCAGCAGCCATACTGCCAACCTCCAAAGACACTGTTTTTACACAAGTGTACACGCATGTGCATTATTTCAGCCCCACATTACCACCATGCTCCGCATCTTGTTCTCCTCCTGCAGCGGACTTACCCAGTTCCCACACCCCCTCATGCCTCATACCTGTCTTGTTGCACTCATTCCCCATTCTTGCCTTTGTCATCTGAGTGTACCCACACTATGTTCATGTATATTTCTGTATGTTCATGTATGTTCGTGTTCATGTATGTTCACTATGTATGAACGGGGAAGACGCAGCGCCCAGGCCTTCCCAGTCACCTGCTCCTGTTGCCTGCAGTTCCTAGGCTGTCCAGCAGAGGGAGATCCCACCCCACTCCCAAGACCACCAAGGATCATTGAGAAAGCTTGGTAGATCTGGGGGAGAGACACAGGCCCAAAGACCCCGTGGCTGGTCTGGGATCCTCCCTGCCCCACCCTGAGCCATCCCTTCTTGAGATCTCTCTTCCCTCTGCTTCTCTCTCTAGCAGAGTCCCCCGCCTAGAGTCTCCACTCATGCTTGGGGGCGTGGCCTCTCCTTAACATGGGTGGCAGGACGTCTTATCCTAATTGCCTGAGAGAAGCACATAACAAAAAGCATGTAGCTGGGTGAGCCTTGCTTGCCCCCGTCCTTAGAGACAAGAGGTGGGGTCTTTCTCCTTATCCCCAGTGACCTGTCTCCTGCAGAGCTGTGACCCCCAACACCATTTGCTCAGTCCTGCGGTGCACACTTCCACCAGCACCCTTTCCCTGGCTCATGGCCTGTGGCCCTCCTCCCTACCCCCATGAGGCTGTCGGGGGTCGCCTAGAGTCCAGCTGGTGGCCAGGGCAGAGCCACCCCTTCCCTGGCCCTGCCCCTCCTAGTGACCCCAATCCTCCGCCAGCCACTCAATGGTGCCTTGTTCTCCATCCAGACCCTGGACAAAAGTCCCTCTGTCTAAGAGGGCGGAATTGGGGGAGGGGGCACCCCCAACAGGGGACCATGTGGGGCTGTACAGACCCCAGCCGGAAGGAATGCTGCTAGGAGGGGCAGGAGAGGCCAGAGGGGAGGGAAAGAGAGCCTTGTACAGCGCAGGGGCCCTCATCTAGGGGGGGTGGCAGCCTCCGCTGTACAGATACCTGGCTTCCCGCCCCCTCGGCAGGAGCAGGGGCTAGGCAACCTGGCCGGGCCCTGGGGAGCAGCTCTGGTGTATCCTGCGGGCAGGGTGGAGGATGTGGCCGGCCTAACAGTCCTCAGCCTCCTCCCATCCCAACTTTCTCTTCCATTGTGTCCCTCGGGCCATGACCCTGGTCATATCAGCATCTTCTACTGAAGCTTACACTGTGTCAACAGAAAAAAAAAATGGCTTCAATAGGGACTAAATCCCCCACGATTGTCCGACAGTCCCTCTCCCAAGCACAAAGCACCATGGAAGTACACTGATGGGTCACCTTCCTCCATGGCCCTGTCAGGCAGAAAACTGCCACTGAAGACCCCATAAACTGCCCCCTTCATGAATCCAGGGTTCAAGAGACTGCAGAAACTCCTCGGGTTATAGAATCAAGTTCCATCCTCTGGAGACCCCCATCTCAGACTTATCTTCTTGCACCTTACCTGAGACTGCTGTGGCCTGGGTGGCCCCCAGGAGCTCCAGGGCTTGCTGGGGAGGGGGAGGAACTGTCTCTTTAAGAGAGGAATGGGGTGGAGGAGCCCCTGTGCCTCAGGGAGACTGACTTGTTCTCTACCTGCCCAGGTTTGCTCAGGGCGTGGCAGCTGCGGATAAAGGCAGGACTCCGGCTTGGCAGTGTGCTTTCTCTAGGAACCTGGAACCTCCACTCAGACCGGGAGCCATACAGGTGAGCGGTGGGGCCCCCTTCCCTCCAGGAGCCCTTAGCTGTACCCCATGCTCTCCCTGCTACAGAGAAGTTCTGCTGTTAAAGACCCCCGAATCTTCTCCATTTGCTGGGGGGGGTGGTGGGGGGGTGGATATAGGAGACTGGAGGAAGTGGCCCTTCTCTCTCTCTCTCTCTCTCTCTTTCTCTCTCTCGCCGCTTGTGTGACCCTCCCCACCATTCTCCTCCCAGCGACTCAGGCAGCTGGGTGAGGGGAGGACCCACAGTAGGTTTAGGGCACCTGGAGTGGGGAGATAGCAGAGGGTTGGGGCATCTGGGTGGATTGGAGGCATCTAAGTAGACCAGAGGTGTCTGGCTCGGGGAAGCCTGGGCACACAGGGGTAAGGGAGTGGACCAAGGGCATTCAGGTGTGTTGGGGGGAGGGAAAGTCACTGAGTGGAGTGGGGGGTTTCTGTTAGGGACACATGAGCCCTGGAGGCTCCTAGCAAAGGGTGGGGTGCTTCCTAGGGAAGCTGTCAAATGGGGAGCTGTTGAAAATTTTGGGGGATACACAGGGGATCGTTCTATGAACCCCTGAAGATGATATTCTTAAAATTTTGGAGGAGCAGAGGGCAGATGGCAGGAACAGGTCCCTATCCTGCGTGATCTCCCTGACCAGGAAGAGCCAGGAGGGCTCCTTGCCTCTCCAAGCCCACCCCCAGCTGCGCTCAGCTCCCAGGCAGGCCGAGGCCTCTTCAGAGAGCAGTCTGGGACTGGGCAATCGGGGCAGCCTCCAGAAACGCCAGGCTGGGAATCCTCAGGCAGAGATAAGGGTGCAGCTGAGACATCTGTCGCCTTCCCCAGGTGGCCTGCTCTGGTCTCAGATGCTTGTGATCTCCTGGGAATGGGGCCCACAGGCTAGGAGGAGCTTGGAGCAGCAAGTGGAAAGAGGCTTAAGAAGCAAGATCCGGCAGTCACAGGGCGACAGCACATATGACATTAAGCTGGATTTGCAGGGGTGACGGGGTTGCGACAGCGAGGTAGGTTAATGGCAGTGCCAACCTCATCAAGCTGTGAAGATGATATGAGAAATTCTGTGTCATGAGCTGAGAGCTGAGGACACTGTAGGGCGAGTACTGAACAAATGCCAGTGATTTTTTTTTTTTTTTTAAGACAGGGTCTCACTCTGTAGCCCAGGCTGGTCCTGAACTCACTATGGAGCCCAGGCTGGCCTTGGACTCAGGGCAATCCTCCTGCCTCAGCCTCCTGAGTGCTGGGATTACAGGCATGCACCATGATACCTGAGTCTTTTTATGTGGTGCTGGGGGTCGAACACAGGCCCTTGTGCATGCTAGACCAGTGCTCTAACCACTGAGCTATGCCCCCCAGCCAGTGTTAGTGATTATGGCTAGTGTTTGGGACTCACAAGGACCCTGCAGACACCAGGCTGTCCACCTGTGGGCCTGCACCCCTGTCTACTGTGCCCCTGAGGGTAGGGGTTGAGTGACCCACCCCAGGTGTCCCCAGACCTCCCTGAGTCCTAGATACCTGAGTACGCACTTGACATGCAGGCCACCTTCCTGCTAGAGATGGAAGCTCGAACTAGAGTTTTGAATTTAGTGACTGGGGAGCAGGGAAGCCAAGGGAATCCTCAGCCCAGGGATGGTCACAGGAAGATGAAGGCGTCTACAGACCCGTAGGCCATACCTCCGGCAGGTGGTGGCTGACAGCATTGTCCCAATTCTGAACAGACGTCGTTGGTGAAATTGGAGCAGGAAGCTGGATCTGGTGGCACAGGCCTGTAGTCCCAGCACTCTGGGAGGCTGAGGCAGGCTGATCACAAATTTGAGCCCAGCCTGGGTAACTTAGCAACCGACTCAAAATAAATAAAAAAGTACTGAGGACATAGCTCAATGTCAGTGCAAAGCCTCTGGGTTCCATCCCTGGTAGGAACAAGGGAGAGAGAGAAAGAGAAAAGAATTACGAAAAAAGATAGATGACCCCAAGGGTTGACATCACTGGCAGCGTTCAGTGCCAGGGGTCAGCTCTTGCTGCCGGGGATTATGATGCGTGCTTTCTGTGGGCAAGCAGGGGCGGATAGAGGGCAGGGGATGTGGACAACCAGCGGTCTACTGGCAGGAACACAGTGCGGTGGGAGGAAAGTCAACCCACCAGCCTAGGAAGGAGGGTGCCCGGTGCGGCGCAGGCTTCCCTGGAGAGAAGTGTTGGCTTCCAGCACGAGCTCAGCGGAGCCTGGGGTAGGGCCAGAGGGGCTGCGGCGAGGGCAAGCGCTGGGCTGGGACTGAATAGGGGCCAGGTGGAACAGTTGCTGGAGCTGAAGTTGCCACAGGGACTCACGCTGCCCCACCCGGCACCCCACCTCCGTCTCTGCATTATCTCTTCCCCATACCCTGCCTCCCGAAGCCCAAGGGGCCAGCTCAGTTCCCAGCCCAAAGTCTGGGCAGAGCTGGGCAGGCTCCAAACTGCCTATGGAAGACACTCCCCAGAGTCTGGGCCTCCTGCCACCTGGCTCCTAACACCCCACTTGCGGAAACACCTCAAGGCCCCAACAGGCCAGAATTAGGAACAGCCACCAGGGAGCCAGTTCTGGTTTAAACTCTGTTTCCAAGTGATCTTGAACTTTTGCCCCCCCGAGCCTCAGTTTCCCCATCTGTAAGGTGGCGATAACAGCGGACAGCACCTCCCTTATTTGGTTGCTAAAGTCGTTCGCTTAAGCCCGAAGTCCCCATCCAGTGAGTTATACCCAGCTGCCCTCTGGTCTGCCCTGAGACCTTGTCCATCCCCCGCTTGCCTCTGGGACATCTTATCTCAGTGCCACCTTCCTGTGCTACCCGGAACAAGAGTGGAGCAGGGGGAGGGCCTGGGACCCTGGGGGCCCTGCTGAAATTGGACCTGCCTCTGACCTCCTCTAGGTCAGCGTTCAGACATGCAAGAAGTAACCCTGAGCCTGCTCGTCCTCCTGGCCGGTGAGTGTCCGGCCCACACCATTTATGTGCCATGCCCCATGGATCCCCAGCTGGGTGGTGCCAGGCTGTGTGTGTGTGTGTGTGTGCACGTGCACATGGTATGTTCATACACTCCTATCTTCCCAGGGAGGCAGGTAATGACTGTCAGGAACAGCATCCTCTAGGGGTAAGAAATGTCACACTTGTGATTTCAAGGGTCCCCTGGGAGTAGCAGCCCACACAGCTGAAAAGCACACCCCCTTTCCTGTTGTCTTGTAACTCGGATGAGGTCAAGGTGAAGGGTCAGCCCTGGGGCTGCTGTGTTTTTAACCCCCCCCCATGACCCCCCGCCAGAGGCAACCAGAAGCCTGGTACTGATGTAGCAAGTGGCCAGAGTGCTTTGGGCCTTATTTTCCCAGATTATAAAAATAAAGAGAATAAAAGCACCTATTCATTGAATCATTGCAAGGATTAATCAAGTTAAAAGTACGAGCTGGAGGAGTGGCACGGTGGTTAAAGCGCTTGCCTTGCAAGCTCAAGGCCTTGGTTTTGATTCCCCGGCACCACATAAAGCCAGGCATGGTGGCTCAGGCCTGTAATCCCAGCACTCGGGAGGAGGGACCCTACCGAAAAACTTTTTTGAGAAGTATGTAGAATGGTGCCTCACACAGAGCTGTACTGCGTCTTTGTGCTGAACATACAATTTAAAATGATTAATCTCCCTTCTGCAGCGATTAGGACGGAGCTAAGGCAGCCTAACCCTTTTAGCTGGGACTGAATTCCTGGCCTTTGCTTTCCTGCATTTCTTCCTGTCCATGGTATTGGGCGGGACTGGGATTTCAAGTGGGGTTGAGGTGTAAGGTTACATTTAAGTCGATGGTCATGAATAGCTCTAAAGAGGGTCATGAGCAAGGTGGAAACAGCTGGGGTCTACTAGAATGACTGGCCCCCAGGGGAACGGGGCCTTGGGATGAAGCCATCTGTCCTCTTTTTCTTTTTCTAAGACAGGGTCTTTCTCTCTAGCCCAGGCTGGTCCTGAACTCACTGGTGTAGCCCAGGCTGGCCTTGGACTCAGGACAATTCTCTCTCATCCTCCCCAATGCTGGGATTACAGGCCTGTGCCACCATGCCTAGCATTATGTGGTGCTGGGGAATCAAACTCAGGGCCTCATGCTTGCAAGGAAAGCGCTTTAACCACTGTGCCATTCCTCCACCCCCTCTTTTTCTTTTTTTTAAGATAGGGTCTTGCTCTGTAGTCCTGGTGGTTCCTGAACTCACTATGTAGTCCAGGCTCACCTGGGACTCAGAGCAATCCTCCTGTCTCAGCCTCCGCCTGCCAGGATTACAGGCGCGTGCCATCAAACCCAGTTTATATGGTGCTGGAGAATTGAACTCAGAGCCTTGCGCTTGCTGTGCTATTCCTCCAGCCCCTGTCGTTACAGGCCACCTGTCTTAATGAGAAACGTTTTCTGTTTCTCCAGGAGGCTTGGCTTGGCCTCTGGTGTAGATACTGGTGACCAAATGGTGACCCCAAATGAGCAGAATTTCAGGTGGCAAAAGTCTGGTGTGACTTGACAGTGCGGGGCTGGATGGGCGAATCTACTTCTGTGTGACAGGGCAGGCTAAAGCTGCGGGACGGGGGTAGGACCCTCGTCCCCGCTGGAGGTGGGGAACCGTCCCTAGGGGAAATTTTCTGCGGCCTCTCAGGCTGGACGGACTTGGCCCACTGGCTCTGCTGAGGCCAGCATCACCAGGACCCTTTCTTCCCGCTTGTCCCCAGCAGGCCTGCCTGCCCTGGATGCCAACGACCCAGAAGGTGAGTCAGATGGGTCCGTCCCGCCCTGCCAACTCTCCCCGTGGCTCCGGCAGCCACCGTTGTGCTACAGCCGTGTTTCCCCTCTCCCTGCAGATAAGGACAGTCCTTTCTACTATGGTAAGAGCCTACACTCCATCTTCTCCCAGCCTCACATACGACGTGGTGGCCGGGGGCTCCTCCCAGGGCTGACTGGGGGTCTGAAATGGGTGAGACTGGGCCAGGACAGGAAGGGGCTGGGATTGGGATGCTGGACGTAAAAGCAGGAAGGGTTAATGCCAGCAAGATAGCTAACACACGTGGGAATTGAAGACAGTCTACAGGAAGCCCTTAGGCCCAAACCAGTCACTGGAAGAAGGGCTAACATGGGACCTCTTGGAAAAGGTGAGTGATCTGACCCAAATCATCATTTCTGCCTCCGGGTGCCGCTGACATACTCTTCCCTCCCCTTCCCTGTCCCCTTGCCCTCACCTCTCTTCCGCTGCCCCTCATTACTGCTCTGCCCACAGTGGCCCCCTTCTTGCTAGTCCTCAGACACAATAGACAACTGACAGCCCAGGACCCTTGCACCTGCTGATACTTATATACCCACAAGATGTATCCACACGGCTCCTTCCTTCCCCTCCTCTGCTCAAACGTGGCCTCCTCAGAGCGCCCTGACCACCCTCTCTAAAGAGCTGCTGCTCTCAGACTTTCTATCCCTTACCCTGCTTCTTTGGCTTTGCATCATGCATGCTTACATGATCTATATAAAATATGTTTGCTTGGGTGTAAACGACAATGTGTGTACAGCCAGGCAGGGGTGGGTAGCTGCTCTACACCGCTATATCCCTGGCGCCCCGCGCACTGCGGTGTTCAGTGCGTATTTGCCGAACGAGTGGGGGACTTCTCTCCATGGGGAGAGCCTGGGCCGACCTCGAGATCCCTTCTGCTTTTTTTCCACAGACTGGCACAGACTCCGGGTCGGTGGGCTCATCTGTGCGGCAATTCTGTGCACCTTGGGCTTCATTGTCCTCCTGAGTGAGTGTAGGATCGGGTGGGGAGCAGGAGCAGGCTGGGCAGTGGGTCCCCTCTCTGACCCCTGTTCTCCCCAACAGGTGGGAAGTGCAAATGCAAGTTCAGCCAGAAGCCCAGGTGAGGCGGCTCCTGGCACCCCTGCCTCCATAGACTACTTCCCAGGGTGAGGGAGGGAGCCTAGCAGACAGAGGAAGGCTGCAGGGCTCTGCCACTAAGACTCCCCGGAGCTAATAATCCCCAAGCCCTGAAATGCCACGGTCCCTAGTGCTGTACTAGCCTTCAATGGAAAAAACAGAAAGCATGTCTGGGCAAGCTGAGACTCCTCCAGCCCCGGGGTGGGGTGGGGTGGGGGACGTTGGGGCGGCTGTGGAGCTCACCTCTTCTGTTTCCCTAGTCACCTTCCTGCGGATGCCCCGCCTCTCATCACTCCAGGTAAGAAGGGCGTGAGAAGTGGGGGTGGGTGTGCGCGCACACACGTGCATTCAGTAGGGAGCCAACACTCCACCCGCCCTCGCCAGCTGACCCCATCGCCTCTCCCAGGTTCTGCCCATAACTGCTGAGGTCCAATCGGCCAAAAGAGCACTGAGGGCCTGTGCCCCACTCCTGGCTCTGCATAGGACCCGATCTCCAGGATGGCACTCCCCCGCCCCCTCAGAGGCCTTACCAGGGCTTCGTTTAACCTCTTACGGGAGAGGACTCTGTTCAGCTTTTAATATAAAATGATCTTGCCTCCTGCCCAGGCAGCCCTGAGATTCCTTGTGCGTGGGTGGGTTGGAGGTGGGCACACTTTGCCAGACAGAAGCTGGCGGCCGACTCAATGGGCAGGGCAAACAGCAGGGCCTGCCCTTTCGCGGCCTGGTGGGGCTTATGGAGCTTGCTGTCTGCCTCCGCGGCCATGGGTGCCTCCTGCGTGACTGAAAAAGTCAGAGACAGATGGGGCGCACTTTGGAGAGTCAGAGTCCCAACTGGAGGGACTGCTAGGGCACCCAGTGGGCGCTGGGGACATCCCAGACAAACAAGGATGTAGGGTTAGCCCACCGTCTGGGACATGTTCAGGTGCTTATGACTGACAGTGAGACCTCTGTGGCCCTCTCACTCACCCTACATTCCCAAATATCCCTGTGATGCTGTAAAATAATTCCCATGACACTCCTGGTTCATATGCAATGGCCACATAGCATGAGATCCCCGACTGAGCCTCAAACTCCCCTGAGACTCCCCAATATTCAAAGGTTTCTATGAATCACCCCGTAAAATGCCTAACATCCTTCAAAACACCCCAAAATATATCTCCCATAACCCCTGAGGCATGATTTCAAAAACAAAAAGGGACCATAATATATTTGGGGCCTGTCCCGTGTCATGCCCTACTATCTTATGAGTAACCCCAAAATCGAGGGCTCACACTCCTTGGGGTGTCCCTCAGCCTGTGGGGAGCTGCCAAACAGATCCCTCCTGGGATCCGTCCAGGATGCTAGCCCCGCACCCCCGCCGTTGCGGATGTCCTCTCGCGATGATCCCACAGCAATTGGCTGGGCGAGGCACACGTTTATTGACCTCAAGCAGTTTCTGCCCTGCCCCTGTCATCCTTCGGAGGGGTACCAGGGGCTTCCCACGACACCTCTTCTCACCTTTCCCTCACCTGCCACTTCTGTCTCCTGCCCACCCGCGCATGAGCAAAAGAAACTGAAAAAAGAGCAGGTATCCTTGGCAGCAGACATGCGCATAAGCAGCTGGGGAAATTACTGGGTTCTGAGGGGAAAACTGCCTAGTGACTGTGACGTCAGGCACTCCTCCGGGACAGCGATTGGTCAATTGAAGTTGGAGAGGAAAGAAATTCACTGGCTGCAGTACTTATCACAGGGCGCAGGTGGGGAGGGCAGGCCTCACAGGGAGGGCTTCCAGACGTCGCCAGAGTTCAGCACATTTTCCCTGCCTTGACTTTGGTAATACCTGCTTCCTGCCTTGTCCCAGGCTGAGTTCCCAGGTCACTTTCAAAGGGGCTTCTATTTCAGACCCGAAGGGCAGCACAGAAGGTCCAGCCGGCCGGGACCATCCCTTTCCCTGTTAGCTGGGATCTACCAAGAGGTGGGCTCAAGCTTGGACTTGTGGCTGGTGAATGTGACCCTTAGTCAGTATCTCACAAGACTGGCCAGTTACCCCCAAACGGGACCAGGATTCCAGCCCTCGGTTACGTCTGGGGTCTCCTCCAGCCTCAGGCACTGAGGTCCAGCTCATGATGCTGATAGATCTGTGTGGGGCCCTTGAAGCAGGCTGCAAACAGAAAGCGTCTGTTGGCTAGAGTGACGTGGGCAAAGGCCCGGGGGGCCACCAGGGCTGGGGGCCCCAGCTCCTGCAGCGGCTCCAGTAGTCCCTTGTCTGGCTCAAGGTGAAAGACTTGGCTGAAGGCAAAGTCGCTCCCCAGGATGGCCAGCTGGTCCCTGGCGATGAGCAGTGGTTGGAAGACATGGGCGCCTCGGGAGGGAAGTTTCTGCAGCAGGCGAAACATGGAGCCATCCCAGCGCATGACCTGGGGGGTACGGGGGCTACTTAAAGCAGGCCTGCCTGCTGTCCTCAGGCTCTGGAGGGGTTAGAACAGCTTGGAAACTGGCTTGTAGGTCCTCAAATTCCTGCATCTTTTTAAGCTTCAGAAATGTCCCCATCTGTTGACTGGGGTTGTGTGATGCAATGGTGAACCACTCGCCTAGCATGGGCAACACCCCCCCCCCCCCGAACTAACACCCCCTCCCAGCTGCTTTAGGCCTCAAGCTCAGAGTTCTTGACCTTTTCTGAATAAGTCAGCACCAGAATCTGTTGGTTTTACCTCCAACTGTTACATGTTTGTCCCACCCCCTGTGGCTGCACCCTGGCCTGGAGTTACTCCGGCTTCCTCCCTGGTCCTTGGCTTCTGTCCCTGTCCTCACTCTGTTCTCCACCAGACTCTATCAACATGAGAATCAGAGCAGGGGCTTTCTAGACTGAAGATGTCACTCTGGAAAGTTGCGTGGGAAGGGAGGAGGGTACGAGGGGCTGGCTCATCAGTGTCAGACTTGGGGTAACAGCCTCAGGGTGGGGAGGGGGCCCGCTCTGGCAAAATATCCTAGAATCTGTCAGAGTTGTAGAGTCAGAATTTGGGAGGTAGTGTCGGGAGCAGGATCAGTGATGATGGGTGGTAAGTGGTGAAGACAGAGTCCACCAGCCTTGAGGGATCACAGTCTTGGAGTCTGCTGGAATGGGTAGAGGTCAAAGGCCAGGCAGAGTTTGAGAGACTAGGGAGCAGGGTTAGTGGTGCAGCATCAACCCGCGTTGAGGGGTTTCCCTGGAAAGCCAGTCAAGAGGCCGGGTTACCCGCGCACCTGACCGGGCCCAACCTCACCATGGAGTCTCCAATGTAGCGTGTCAGGCACAGGAACACATCCCGGCCAGCCTGGAAATGCTGCGTGGCGTAGACGTCCTCGGCCTCAGGGATGTCCGTGCGCCTCTCAAAGCGGCCAGCAACCCAGTGGTAGAGCACAGGGCGCTGCGAAACCGAGGCCAGCAGCAGATGGGGGCGTCCGTCCAGCTCCAGGGCCTCGGCGTCCGTGTCTCGGTGCCAGGCGTGCAGGCTCTGGCGCGGGTAGAAGCCGGGCCCGTCGCGGCAGAGCAGCGTGGTGCTGCCTGCCTTGGAGGCGTCGGCCACCACAAAGCAGGGCTGCCCATCCAGCCACAGAATCTCAGCGTCATTGGGCCGCAGCAGGCGCCGAGGGGCCAGCGCCTGCAGCAGAGCCAGGCGCAGGTCGGGGCTGGCCCGTGCCCACAGCTGTGAGCCTCCCCACAGGCGGGCAGCCAGCACGAAGAGGCTCGGGCCCAGCACCAGGGGCTTGCAGGACACCACCGAGGGCGCTGTGAGGAGCAGCGGGAATGGGTCAGGGCCATGGGTGGGCTGGGGCAGGCAGGAGGGGAGGGCATGGGGGCTCACCGGACAGCTCCTCCTCGGCCCGGAAGCGCTGAAGCCCATAGTCCCAGGCGAGGATCAGGCAGCGGCCAGCGAAAGGCTGGGCCAGCATGACGTGGGGTTCTCCTTGGTAGGAGAAGATCTCCACGCCCAGGGCCGACTCCCCTACCGTCTGGAACCAGGTCAGTTCTGGGGTGGCAGGAAAGAGTTGGGGGAGGGGTCGCTGAGGGTCGTTATCACTGAGCCCTGATTTACACCTGTCTGCATTGAGAGCCACTCCTGGTGTCCACGGGCAAATGTCCTGCTTTTGTGGCACGGCAGATTGAACCTTCAGCCTTTTTCCTGAGCAATAGCGCCCTTAGCCCTTAGTCTTTTTTTTTTTTTTTTTAAGACAGGATCTGCTAAATCACTGAATTTCCCAAATTGGGCTCAAATTTCCTGTCTCAGCTTCCCAGAGTGCTGGGATTATAGGCGTGCGCCACCACACCCAGTTTAAACAATCCTTTAGAAATAAGCATATCGAGGGCCTGCAGGCCTAGCTCAGTTGTTAGAGCACTTGCCTACCAAGAGCAAGACTGTGAGTTCAACTCCCCAACACCCCATGGGCATGGTGGCACAGGCCTGTAATCCTAACGTGGGAGACTGCGGCAGGAGGATTGCTGTGAGTTTTAGGTTAGCTTGGGATACACAATCATTCAAGAGCAGCAGCCTGGACTACAGAGTGAAACCCTGTTTAAAAATATAAATGAAAGAAAGGTGCCGGAGGAATGGCCCAGTAGTTAAAGTGCGAAGTGTTAAGTCAAGTGCTAAGTTCCCAAGTTTGATTCCCCAGCACCACATATACCAGGTGTGTTGGCGCACGCCTGTAATCCCAGCACTGGGGAGGCTGAGGCAGGAGGATTGCTATGAGTCCAAGGCCATATAGTGAGTTCAAGTTCAGCCGGGGCCACAGAGTCAGACCCTATCTCAAAAAATAAATAAATAAATAAATAAAAACTCATTTAATCATTCATTGAGTATCACAATGTTCTTCTGTAAGGTACCTTCTATTATGACCTCTACAGATGAGAAAACTAAGGCCAAGTGGCCCAGGCAGCTGGCTTTCCACAGGAATCCATGCTCTTCATCTTTGACAGAAGGCCACCCACCCCCCCAGCAGTCCCATTATCCCAGCACCCCATTATCACCCTTCTCGGAAGCAAGGTGCGCTCGTGTTAAGACCGCCTTTCCAATGGACAGAGCAGAAACGTCACATTGGCTTTGCTTGTGTGAAAACAGCCTGGCCTGAACGTGGCCTTTTCCCTTTTCTCCTGAGCTGATGTGTGGATATGCTACAGCTGGATTTTAACCACGAAAACAAGGACAGCGCTGCCGGGGCCCTGTCTCACCCACCTGGACAGCTCATCTGGGCCTCATCTCTCATTTTAAGCCTGCTGTTACAGCAGTTTAGCTTTATGGTCACTGGTTTTCAAAGGCCTCCACAGCGAGACCCTTGTCACCTTTGACCTCATCTGGGTCCCTCGCTACCCCAAGGCACATCTGCTTTCTTTTGGTCCTCAAATAGAGCAAGTGCTAGGCTGCCGCAGGGCCATGGCTCATGCTGTTTCCTTCCTGTGGGGCATCCTTTTTCTTCTCTCCTCCACTTGGCTAAATTCAGATCTAAGGTCTCCCATTCAGAGAAAGTGCCTGTGACTGTCCCTCTAAGACAGGACTTCCCCTTGACCTCTCCCTCCCTGCGCTAATCACAGTGCGTAGCATGAATTTATTTATGGCATGTTTACTTTAGTGTCTGACTCGCCAGGCCCCAGAACTGAAGTCACATAAGGCCAACACCAAGGGCTTTTGGTGACCAGCATAAGCCAGGCACGGAGTGGATGTCACTGAATATTTATTGAATAACTGAATAAAAAGTGGACCCTGGTCTGTAGGGTGTAGCCAAGTGGTTATAGCAGGGGGGGCACAAGGCTGTGGCTTCAGTTCAAAACACTGTCCAAAAGAAAAAACAAACCCAAAACAGTTACACTTGAATTACATCTTGTTCTGTGAGTACCACAGACCAAAAGTATTTTTTTTTTCCAAGGCGCAAAAAGGGTATTTTATCTTGGATGAAGATCAGAGGGGTAAAAGCTTTTTCTAACCAAAAGAGGACTCTGAATGGGGTCGTCCCTCAACACAGACATGCAGATAATAATTACTATTGATATTATTACTGATATGATTAATTGCAGCACCGAGAATTGAGCCCATGGCCTTCACCCTGAGTGACAGAACATCTCTAGCCCTTGCCAAATATTTTTTGCTTTGAGGCAGGTTCTCTCTAAGACGCTAAATTGCCCAGTTTTGGTCAAGCTGGTGATCCTCCTGCCTCCGATTCCAAGAGGTCTGTGATTACATGTGCAGCCACACCCAGCTATTATTTTATTAAGGGCATTTGTGCAAAGATTCCATGCCCGCCCGTTGAGCGATCCCTTCCTAACACCCCCTGCCAGCTCTGGGCGGCCCTGTCCTGGCTCTGGGACCCTCAGCTCCGCGGCTCCCGCTGCCCTACTCCAGGTCCTCTCTGTGCTCTTCCCTTCCCACCCGCTCCCCTCTGCTTGTGTGTCCCTGTCGGTGCTGGTCATTCTGGGCTGCCACTGTCTGGGTGGCCTGCCTTCCGCTGGATGGCGGGTGCCCTGAGAGCTTGTTTTTCTTCATCACCTCTGCTCTCGGCACTGCCCTGCACCCCAAAAGCTACCAAATTGTATTTACAAAAAGCAAAAGAGACATAAGGTAAGTGAGGTGATGTGACTCCTGCAGTTCCTGGCTCAATTCTGGACACACGTGAAGTATTTTTTTAGAAGTGTTCAGTTTTATATTGGAGACAAGAAGAGTGAACATTTAGGGGCCTCTTGTCTCGGGCCCTGTGCTGTAGGCCGTGCAGCCAAGGGCACATCGGTGAATATTATGTTGTATTTATTGCCCTCATTTTAGAGATGAGGAAACTGAGGCTCAGGATAGTGATGCGCATGCTCAGGGTCACGCAGCTAGGAAACAGCAGGGCAGGCAGCGAGGTCAGCCCCCAGCCCTGGCAGCCACTGCCCTGGCTAGCTCCCTTGCTCGGAATCCCTGCCGTCCCCCACCCCCGCCACACCGGGAAAGCCCCCACCTATGCTTCTGCACTTGAACGTCTTCGGGTCAAGGTGGTGGAGCTGCATGTGGGCCAGGGCGGCGGGGCCCGCGCAGGCCCCGGTCCCCACGCTGGCATTCACGGTGGGCATCCACTGCAGCAGCCAGAGGATTTGGCAGTCACACCGGAACGGGTTCCCACGGAGGTCCCTGGGGCCAGAGCGGGAGGGGGCTGTGACCCAGCTTCCTCCCGTGGAGGTCACGCTCCCTGCCCCCGCCACAGACAAGGGTCTAGGGGCTCCCCCCAGGTGGTGTGAGTCATCTCAGCCTTGCTCAGTGCTGATCCCGAGGGCCCCAGCTGTCCCCTCCACCCACAGCATTCCCAGCCCCCACCCTCCCGGTCCCCTGAGCCTTACACATGAGTCAGGGTTTCCAGGCCTCGGAACAGGAACCTGGGGAGGGTCTCCAGATGGTTATTGGCCAGGCTTCTGGCGGAGGGAGAGAAGGAGTGGGAGCCATCAGCAGCTCCCAGGAGACATTGTGTCCCTATGGGGTGAGGGTGAGGGCAGGGGTGCCTGTCCTGGCAGGCCGGGGCAACGGGGGCACGCACAGGTGTGTGAGTGAGCGAAGTCCTCTGAGAGCGTTCTTGGAGATGGAGCCGATGTGATTGTCCTCGATGAAGCTGCAGAGGGAGTGTGGGGTGAGAGGATGGGAGACTCACCCCGTGGAAGCCACAGGCCCCAGGGTTTCACTAACTTGCCCATGCAGGGCTAGAACTTACAATCCTCCTGCCTCAGCTTCCCAGAGTACAGGCCCAGCTTCCACCACCTTACCATATGACCAACACCAGGGCCAGCAGCCCCAGCATCCATATTGCTACCACCATGGAGAATGCCAGCACCAATAACTGCCGTAAACACTGTGCCACCGCTGATGTCACCATCAGCATCCCCTCTTCATTGTCAACAGGGGCTACCACACCCCACATCCACAACACCGATGAAACGTCACCAACAGCCCAGCCTTCATGATCAGCACCACGAAGACCGCCACCCCCATCACCTATGCTGTCACCATGGTCGCAAACACCAGCACCGGCTCCACACTGCTGACGTCACAGCCTCAGTGTTCACGTCCCTCATCCCAGCACCCCTCCCGCCACTGTTCTTATAAACACCAACACCACCACCATCAGCTACAATTACACGGCCAACTACATTGTCACGTACACCAAAGCCAATGTCTTCCCCATGGTCATTTCAGCATCAGCACCGTAATTGTCAACTCTGGCCTAAGAGATTTACCAACAACATCACCTGTCTCTCTATCTTCCTTTCTCTTTTGCATATTTTTTTTTCCAGTACTGAAGATTGAACACTGGGCCTTCCTCAAATAGCTCAGAGCTATTTGCCCAGACCTTTTTTATCCTTTATTTGAAACTGGGTCTCACAGTTGCTAAATTACCCCAGGTTGGGCTTGAACTTGGGATTTTCCTGCCTCAGCCTCCCAAAGTGCTGGGATGACAGGCCTGTGCCACTATGCCCAGTTAATTTTTATGTGGTGCTGCGAGGTTGAACCTGGGCCTTGTGCACGCTAGGCAAGCATGCTAATGACTGAGCTACACTCCAGCCCTTATATTTTATTTTGAAATAAGGCCCCACAGAGCTAGTAAGTTACCCAGGTAGGGCTTAAACTTGCTGTCTTTCTACCTCAGCCTCCAGAGAGCTAGGATGACAGCAGTGTGTCACCATGTCTACCTCAGGTCTACCATTTCTTTTGAGACAGGGTCTCGCTCTGCAGCCCAGGCTGGTCCTGAACTCACTATGTAGCCCAGGCTGGCCTTGGACTCACAGCAACACTGCTGTCTCAGCCTCTTGAATGCTAAGATTACAGGTAGATATCATCACGCCCATAATCTTTAGGTGGTGCTGGGGAATTGAACCCAGGGCCTTGCGCATGCTAGGCAAGTACTCTAAACACTGAGCTACACTTCCAGCCCTTGGCCCACCATATATATATATATTTTTTTTTATCAACATCACCCACACTCCACATCAGCAGTGAGGTTGCCATCTCCCTGCCCCTGACAGAAGCAGCAATGGGATCCCTGCACCGCCGTCACCAACACTAAAATCATCTACTGCAGTGCCACCACCACTCACCACCAATACTACCACGAATTCCCCCTGGCACAGGTATCTACACGGTGACACTGTCAGCACCACCTGTTTCCTGTTCATTTGAAACATTTTTGTCCCTGGCCTCTCTGATGCTCCCTCCTTGAGTTCCCAGGAGTCAAGTAGGTCCAGGAAGAGAGTCTGGCTAACTGGGACTTTGTGGTTTTTGAAGCACAGGGAGGTGAGGTAAGCAGGCTGAGACTCACAGTTGATCCCTAGCCCCAGGGCCACCCGACACATAAGCCGCTTCTCTTGCTGCGGGGCCCTTGTCCAAACACCTGCTCTGCAAGGCCCTGGCCTATACCTCCCCCCATCTCAGGTGCCCCACAGAGGTCCCTGCTTCTCCTCCCCAGCCTGCCCGCCCCAGCCCCAAGCCCCAGCCCCACGCCTCACTCACAGGTACTGCAGGTGGGACAGGCCGGCAAACGCGTCATCCTCAATCACGGAGAAAGAGTTGGATGTGAAGAGTCTGGCCAGGGAACAAGATGGAATTTTCTAGAGTTGCAGACACTTGCTCGACATTTTAACCTGGGTTCTGCCCTCAGCCCACACTGGCCCGGGCACATACTTGTGCAAGCGAGTATGTGCATGGACCAGAAGCTTTCACACATAGATATGTGTGCACATACCCTCACACGCTCTCAAGCATGGCCCGTGCCTGTGTGCACATGCGCCCCACCCTCGTGCACAAACACCCACTCCCTGGAGCCGAGTCGGCTCAGCCGGCTGCACTCACAGCAGGTGCAGGGATGGCATCTTCAGGAAGCTGCCGGCCTTGAGCTGGGTGACTGCGGTCTTGACAAGTGAGCTGGGGATGTGGATGACAGGGGTTTTGGAGAAAGCGTCTCCAGGTCGTGGTCCCAGGCCAGAGCCCTCTGTGTGTCGTCCGGGAGGACCTGGCCTGCCAACCCAATCCTTGGCCGGGTCCTGGCAAGCACTTCGGCCCTGGCTACCCTTCCTCTTGGGCTCCGATGCTCCCTCTGCATCTTCCAAATCCCAGCAGCCCCCTTTCAGGCATCCCAACATCCTCTGCAGCCCAGGATCCCAATAGAGCCCTGTCTCCTTGGGGACCCCAGCACCCCACCCGCACCCTGGGTTCCCAGGACTCTCTGTGCCCATCTTCAGGCCCACAGAGGGCGTGACACTCACAGCGACAGCAGCGGTGGGGAGAAGCTCTCGGGCAGGTTCAGAGAGCCCTCACACAGGGCGCTCTCCTTGGAGCAGGAGCAGCGTGGAGGACACTTTCCCTTGGGGGGTCTCCAGGCCACTCCTACCCCTGCCCCGGTCAGCAGCAGCAGCAGCAGCAGCAGCAGAGGGCCTGCCCCTGCCATGCCCCTGGCCCAGCTGGGGCTCCCCTCCGCCCCCGCCTCCCGGGCACCCATCTTGACCTGGTGGGGCTACATCCCCTCTGCTTGGCACCCCGCAGCCCTCCGGGGGGCACTCTCCCCTGGCTACTGGCTATCTCTCCTCCACCTCTTCAGTGGCCCATTTCCTGTCTTTTCTCTCCCCGCCTCTCTTGCGTTAATCTGTCTCCCTCTCGATCTCAGTCCTGTCCAGATTTCTGGCTTTGTCTGTCTGTCTCTTAGTCTCTGTTTTCCCCACTCTTTAGGCTGCTGTTGCCGCCGCTGTGTGTGTGTGTGTGTGTGTGTGTGTGTGTGCACGCTCCCGTGCCTGGTGTCTGTTTCTCAGCTCCCTGCCCCCTCGTTCCACAGCCTGTACTTTCTCTGCCTCCTCCCACGCCCCTTCTCCCTGAAGATTTGGGAAAGGGCCTCGCTGGGCGCAGGGTGTGCCGGGCAGAGCAGGAGTGGGTCAGAGGCCATAGGAAGAGCTGCCCTGGGGACGGGACTGAATGGCTCTTTGGCAGGGGGCGGGGCCAGCAGGGCTGCAGCCCCTCCCAGCCAGCCCCCTCCCCAGATTGCCCCCTAGGGCGTGTGAGGAGCATGTCCCTGGAGTGGGGACCAGATGGCTCCGCAGACGGGAGGAGGGGGTAAGAAGAAAGGCCATTGGTGTCTGGGGGGACGTCTTGGCCATTCCCAGCCAGCCCCTTCCTCGGGCTCCCAGCGGGTGCGGTGGGTGCTGTCACCAGGGCTCGGAGGGGCCGGTTCAGGTCCAGCGGCTCCCTCTGGTGGCCATATGTGGCAGGACCGCTGCCCCGCCCCAAACACTGTTGCTGCCGCCCCACCTCCGAAATTAACCCTTTGAACCCATACCCACTTGGGGGAGAGACTTCCCCCCAGGAAAACACCAGGACCATTCCACCTCTTTCCTCAGCATTGACCCTCTGGCATCCCTCATCCTCACCTTGTCACAGGCCTCTGGAATTTGGCGCTGTTCTCATCCTTGTTTTACAACTGGAGAAACCGAGGACAGAGGTCAGGTGACTGCCTGCCCAGCTGGGGTTCGAACCCAGGCAGCTGGCTTTGGGGGCTCCTGGCAGTATATTGCCTTCTTTCTTTGGAGATCAGAATTTGTGGGTAATTGGCTGTTTACATTTGAGCTAAGATTTTAACCATCTGGATATTCTGCCCATTAAATGAGGAAAATTGAAAAATGATACCTGTTGTCCGCCAACCTGGTGTAGCAGTGGTATTTACAAAGGACTCACTATCTGCCAGAGTTTACATGAATTGACTTGGTCCTCACAGCAGCCCCATGAGATGGGGAGTTTCACTATTCCACCTTCACAGAGAGGGGAAACTGAGGCACAAGGCGGTTAAATGGTTAGCCTCATGGTACTGTTCAGCTCTGCACCTATCCACTAGGATTGGGAGACTTGTCTTGGGACTGAGGAGCATACACAGCCTCTCTTCTCATTAGGACACACACCTCTTAACAGACTGGGGGAACAGAAGCCTTGATCATGCCAGCCTGGAGGTCACAACAATCTGGGGTCCAGCCCTGTGCTGTGTGGTGTTAGGCAAGTTATTTAACCTCTCTGGGTCTTAGTTTCTCTATCTGTCAAATGGGGGCATTCATAGCACACACTTTCCAGTTTGAGGGACGGACTCACTGAGATGGCAGAGACAATTCACCCTCTTGGGGTTGAGCACAGGTGGGTTACCCCACAAACAGGTTCTGGGGCGAACTCTGGCTCCAGGTCCCAGTCCTGTGCAATTTGCAACTTTAGCAAGGTCCTTTGACTCTGAAAAGCTGATAGGATAAATCTCTTTACATGGTTTCTAAAGGGACAGGTAAAGAGTAGGGTGCTAGGGACACAGAGGGGACAAGGTCTGGCCTGAGCCCACACTGATACTACGCCCAGTCCAACTCTACAACGCACTGGTAGGATGACCTTGACAATGACCGTGATCAACTTTTTTTAATCACTTACTGTATGCCGGGTTTTGCTATCCCTAATAATCCCAACCCTCCTCTGAGGGGAACATTTGTGTGTATATGTATGTGTTACTGGGGATTAAACCCAGGACTTTTCCACTGGAATACCTGTTTTGTATTTCTACTTTTGTTTTGAGACAAGGTTTCATTAAGTTACCCAGGCTGGGCTTGAACTTGCAGGTTTCTTGCCTTAGCCTCTCAAAGTACTGGGATTACAACATTCTTATCTATTTTACAGAGGGAACCACTGAGCCACGGAGAGGGTAAGTCACTTGCACAAGATAACTCAACAAAGTGCCGAGCCACTCAGACCGCTGAGCTCCGGAGCTGGCCCCGTGAAGGAGGTGCTGGAGAGGCCGAAGGCTGGCCAGCTACCTCCCTCCCCAGGGCTGCGTAACCACCGGACAATCATTAACGAGGGACGGCTGATGACCCTAGGTGCAGGGCCACCAAGGGCAGAGGCAGAGAGGGTGCCCACAGACAGGAATCACACAGGGATGAGAGAGCCTTTCGAAGCCGCCTGCGTCTTCTCAGACCAGGTGCCTCTGTGTGTGGTATGTGTGTGTGTCTGTGTGCATGCGTTATACTGTTACACCTGCCCGAGTATGCGCACATGGTATGTCCCTGACTCTGTCTTGGATCTGTGGCACCTGGACAGCTGAGAGGTGAGGGCAGCTCTGTCCTTAACCACCAGGGGAATCTCACACTTGCTAAATCTCAGTTTTATAACCTCTGAAATGGGGCTGGTAATAAGACAGAGTCAAGTTCCGAAGAGACTTCTGAGCCCAGCTGGGAGTGCCTGCCCACGAGAATGGCAAGGGTGTTTTTGTCTTGGGTCATATGTACAGGGAAAGAAAATTTCAAAGTTGAACACACTGCTGTGATTTTGGACTGTATGAGCACAGCCCGCGTGTCTGTGGCTTTGTGGCCAGTTGCGTGGTGATGGCCCACACGTGGGATGTGAACCCAGGGTGTGCATCTATGTTTGTGGCTACATGTAGGGCTCTCGGTTGTCCGGCAGTGTCCTTGGTGGTGTCTCTGTGTGGCCACGGGAATGTGGTCTGTGTGTACACAAGGTCTCTGACCTTCACAGCTTTGCTGGCTGTGTCTGCGTTTTGGAATGACTTTATATGCTCTGTGTATGTTGGCGAGTTTCTGGAGGGCCATTGGTGAGCATGTCACAAAAGTGTATATGTTTGTTTCTTTATGTAAGAGTGGACAGATGTGTGGCTGTCTTTGCAACTCTGAATAATAAAAATCAGTCAGAATGACGGTGTGTGTGTATTTGTGTGTGCACGAATGTGTTTGTTTTTGTCTTTTGTGTTTGGTGCAAGAGGTGTTGGTTGTATGTGTCTTTGGGATTCTGTGTGTACAAGTGTGTTTGTGTGTTGTTCATCTTTGGTGGACCTCCTATGTACATAGACACATACACACTAAATCCCTTTCCTTCCCCGAGAACAGGCTACACAGGATGCAGAGGTCAGGGGTCGGGGGCGCCTGAGCACTCAAGCTGGGTGATTTTAGGCCTTGGCTTGGCCCAGTTCTCAGGGAACAGTGCAGTCACTCTCCTGCCCCAGTTCAGAAGCTTTATACTAAGGTGTGTGTGTGTGTGTGTGTGTGTGTGTGTGCACACGCACACATGCGCGCGTGCGTGTGTGGGTGTGTGTGTATCCACATGCCTTGCCGCCTGCTGTTTCTGGGTCTGAGCTGAGAGAGTTAACTAGCCGGCCAGGCCCGGGCTGGGGGCCGCCCCCTGGCCCCCCTCCAGCCTGGGCTCCAGTTACAGCTGCTGGTTGGGGAGGGCAGGGTGGGGTGGGGCCAAGAGGGGAGCCTGTCAGGGGTGGAGCATCCAGTGCTGGGCCAGGGGGTCCAAAGTGCTCAGCCCCCAGGGCACAGCCGGACATCTGGGGGCCTTCTTTCAGCAGGGGACAGCCTGACTGGGGTGAGCGTCCCCCACTCCTCCCGTGCAGACTTTTCCCCTGCCTTGGCCCAGCGGCCTATTTTGGGAGCAGGAGTGGCCAGCGCATGGCTTCCCAAGCCGGCCTGGCCTGGAGGGAAGAGAGCGTGGTGTCATTGGGGTTTCGCAGGCGTGGGAGCCCGGGAGCCACCCCTCCCTTTGCTGTTGCCTGCTCCCCTTGGCTGGGTGTGGGGTTTAGACACATTTAGATCTCCTGTGTCATTATTTAGGGGAAGAGGAGGCCCAGAAGAGACATACGTGTGTCTGGCTGTGCCTATACCCAATCTGCCTGAAACTAGCAGTTTGGGAAGAGGGTGTTGTCTGTTTCCATTCCAGTACCACCCAGTGAGAGTGAGAGAGAGAGAGAGAGAGAGAGAGAGAGAGAGAGAGAGAGAGAGAGAGAGAGAGACAGTATGATCTACCCTGGCATCGGCCTGGGCCTCATGTCATTTGCCTGGTGTTGTCCCGTTATAAAAGATGTCACCCAGAGGTGGGCAGAGAAGGTATTTTCCCTAGACCTTGTGGCTCCCAGGAAAGGAGTTTAGGGGTGGCCTTGCCCTCAGGGGCAGCCTGCGGTGATGTGCCAACCAGGCCTTACCCAGTCAGGGCTGTGCGTGACCCCCTGAGTCGGGGAAGGAAAGCGGTTGCCATGGTGGCCTGAGTGAGGTGAATTCCTACAGGGTGAAGTGGGAGATATTTATACCCAGGGTCAGGCAGAGAGCAGGCGGGCGCTGAGGGCAGGGGAGCCACGACTGTCCAGGACCCTGCGAGCGGAGGTATGTGGGGCAGGTGGGACTGGGGTGTGTCTGCTGTCCCTCAGTGTGCCTGTCTCTCCACTCGTGCACAGCAGCATCCCCAGAGCCCCTGCTAGGCTAGGTCTGGGGATTCCGGAGCCTGCTGGGGAGAGATGGAGGCCGATGGGAGATCCTGGTGGACTTCCTCATACCTGTCTTTTCGGTGCTGTGCTGCGTGTGAAACCCATTATGTGACTTGTTTTGATGACACAGTCCTAGTCCCGAGAAGCTGAGGGTGCCCAGTTTCTCAGGCAACTAAGCTGAGTGACCAACACTTTCGTGATTAAGTCCCTGGACTGTCCCTGATTTAACTCTCTGGGTTCAGGCCCCAGTATGGGGAGGGGATAAGAGTACACATTTCCTGTCCTTTACTGTCCCCTCAGGACAATGGCGTCTCTCAGTGACATCTTGGTTTTCTTTGCGGTTTTCCTTACCATGGCCGACGCAGGTGAGTGAGGGGAAGCAGCCACTTGCCCAGCTCAGCCCTGGGGGTGGCAGGGGCAGAAGAAACCCAGCGAGAGAACCAAGTGAAAGACACCAACCTAAAGGGATTTGGAGTACCAGGAAATCGGGAGTCTCTACATGGGGTCCAGCTGCAGGCTGGCCTTTGCGGAAACAGAGGATGCCCCAGGCTAGGCAAAGGAGGATTTGGGATAGGACTGGCCCTGCTTGAAAGAATCACAGATCACCTGTAAGACATCAGGCTGTGGGGGCAGTTAGATGAACCCACCCCACTTAGGACCGTGCAGAGGGGGCAGCAGGGACCCAGAGAGGTAGGCAGCTCTAAGCCTACAAGGTACAGTCACAATTTTTTTTTTTTTTTAAAATTGAAGCAAAGGGCTTGCTTTGTTCAGGCTGGTCCTGAACTCACTAGGTAGCCCAGGCTGGCCTTGAACTCTCAGCAATCCTCCTGCCTCCGCCTCCTGCGTGCTGGGATCACAGGCAGGCACCACGATGGATGCCCCACTTATGGGGTGCTGGGGAATGAACCCACGGCCTTGCACTTTCTAGGCAAGGGCTGTAATGGCTGAGCTCCGCCCCCCCCCCCACGACCCCCTAAAAGGTTATTTCGTGCTCTCTCCAGTACGAGATCCTGGAAGCATTTAACCCTTATCTCTCCCTTTCTTTCCAGAAGCGCCACAGGAACACGACCCATTCACCTATGGTGAGAAGGGCCCTCTCTTCTGGGAGTCGGAGGGAGGGCTGTTCTCTCCGTTCTCTAGCCGGCTCTCGGTTCTCCCGATACCCGTCATTCTCTTTCCTCTGCTCGCCCTTACCCGCCTCCCTGCTGCTTGCAGACTACCAATCCCTGCGGATCGGTGGCCTCACCATCGCTGGGATCCTCTTCATCCTGGGCATCCTCATCATCCTCAGTGAGTTCCAGCACCCCGCCCGACCCCGCCTCGGCCACGCCTCTCAACCACCGGCCCCGCCCCGCCCCGCCCCCTGCACGCTCGTGGTTCCTCCCCTTTCCCGAGCCCGCCCGCGCTGGGCGCCGAGGGGTGCGGGCCTTGGGGTGGGGGTTGGAGGGGTACGACTCTCAGTTTCTGCTCCCTCCTCCTACCTCCCAGGCAAAAGATGCCGGTGCAAGTTCAACCAGCAACAAAGGTAGGAGCCCCCCCACCCTGCCCTCTCCTGCCTGATCCCACTCTGCGGGACCTGGGCCGAGGCGGGAAGCCCCTCAGTGACCACGTATTAAGCACCCGCTGTACACCAGGCCAGGCCCCGCAGCAGACGCTGAACAAACTTCCCGCGCGGCGTGGCCGCTCTGAGCACCCCGTGGCGGCGGTGGCCTCGGGGTCCCGCAGCCGCCCAGATGTAAAATCTCAGATACACAGGAAGTCCTGGGGGAGCGCGAGCGCGGTGAAATGAGATCACCTCGCGCGGCGGCCCGGCGCAGCTCCGAGTCCGGGTCCTGGCGCTTTGATTCGGCGCAGCTAACTTAGGGTACCTTCTCCGTGCGGCAACGCACAGCGCCGCCTCTGCAACAGCGCCCGGCCCGCGCGTGCGTGGCGCGCCCGGGCCCTCGGGAGTGGTCTCAGTCACCGACTCGCGCCGCCTGCCCGCGGGGGGCGCCTTCCCCAAGCAGCCCGCTTCCTAGATGAGGAAACTGAGGCACGGGGCGGCAGAGTCGCCCGCTCCGCTTGGGATCACTCACTGCAGAGGAGGGTTGGGGGTTCGCAGCCCAGGTCGGCACGTGGAGCGCGCCGAGGCCTCTCGCTCGTCCGACTTCAAGGCCCCTCCCTGGCGTCCCCGAGCGCTCGCATCGCCCGCGCGGGGCTCCTGGACGCTGGGCTGCGATGCGTGCTCCGCGGGGGGCGGTGGGCTTCCTGGAAGCGGCTGCCTGGCCCTTGCCACCCCCGATTCCTTCTGCCTCTCCCTTCCCAGAACCGGGGAACCTGACGAAGAGGAGGGAACTTTCCGCAGCTCCATCCGCCGTGAGTCTGGGGAGACTGCGGGTGTTTGGGGGCGAGGGGTGGCTCCCCACCGCGACCGCCCCCTGATTCCCGAATCCTCCGTGCGCCCGCAGGTCTGTCCACCCGCAGGCGGTAGACACCTGGCCCTGGAGCTCCGCCAGGTCTTGCGGCTCTGGGCGGGCTGGGGAGGAAGGAGGGTGGGGTGGGGGGTGTCGCGGGGCCGGGGCGGGGGCGGGAGGAGAGGGCTGAGGTGCCTGATGGCCTCTGACTCCACAGGGCTCCCCGACACCCGACGCCTGCGCCCACCACCTGCCCGCCCCCTCCCCGGCCCCGCCCCGCCGACTCCCGCCGCCGCCCAGACTTTAATAAAACGCGCTTTTCTCTCCACCGCGCCTCGTTCCATCTGTCCGCGCCTCCGCGCGAGAGCCGGGGGCCCTCGTGGCCCGGCAGGGGGCGCCCCCTCATCCTCGGGGGAAGGGGCGGGGACGCTGGCGGTGGGCGGGGGCGGGGGTGGCCTGCATGGGGGCGGGATCCCCGGGCCCCCATTGGCTACAGGCCCCCCCACTCCAGGGCTCCCCCCGTCCCCCCCCACTTCGGTCTGTCCTGCTTCCAGCTGCTGCAGCCGCGCCTTCGCTGCTCAGCGCCCAGCAGCCCCCCCTGCTCCGGCCCGGCATGGCGACCCCAACCGAGGCCCCCACGCTCTGTGAGTGACTCCCGGGGACGGGACTCCAGGGTGGGAGCGGGTGGGCGGCTTAAGGTGGAGGATGTGGGGAGATTCAGGTACCGAAAAGGGAGGGGATGAGGAGGGGGTGTCCGCCCCTTCCGTGTTTCCTGACGACCGTGGGGGGGGTCTCTGGGACACCCCGTTCTCGTGGACATCGTCCCCGTGAGGGACCTGGGGCCGGAGCGTGGCAGTCCCGGGAGGGAAGATGCTCGGACAGGTTGCTATGGTAACCGGGCGGTTGGTCCCGCGATTGGGAAGAGGTGGGCTTCCGGGTGGGAGACGCGGGAGCGCAGCCCGAGAGGTATGCTCTCCGGATCCCGGGTGGGCCAGCGAGGGGTCCGTGTTCCCGCGATTCCTAGCGCTGTGCGTCCCGTGGTGGGCGCTTCCTGCGACCCCTGACCGGAGAGCTCGCGGGAGGAAGGGATGCTGAAGGAAGACAGAAAAGTGTGTGCGCGCGTTGGGGGGTGACTAGGAGAATCTGGGACAAACAGATAAAGATCGGGACTGACGGGAGATTGAGAATCAGAGACGCAAAGATAAAAGGATTGATAGGAGACGCGGAGAGAGTCAGATAGTGACAGGGAGATGCGGAGAAAGAGGAAATCCGAGACCGCGGGACCAGAGGTACAGGGAGGGACACAACTGTGTGTGGGGGAGACGTGGGGTGGGGCCCAGATCACTGCAGTGACCCTCCACGGGTGGGGGCGGGAACGGCAGGGTGGGACCCTCGTCCTAGCCGCCCCCAGCTGTGGTGCCCAGTGCCGGGATGCATGGGGTGCCTGCTCAGATGGCCCTCGCCCCCATCCCGCAGTACATTGACATTCCACGCGAATTAACCCAGAGAGGCCCCCTCCTTGGGTACCCCACGCTGCCCCCAGCTCCCCCTCTGCGGAGGAGCGAGGGATGGAACGCTGCCGTGGGGAAGGGGGCAGGGCTGGGACTGGCATGCCCAGGGGCCCCTGGCGGCGAAGGGAACCCCAGTTCCACTCTGATCCCCCCTTCCCGGCGGGCAGGGGCTGCTGCGCCGCCGAGCGGTCTCTGCAGCAGGCGAGGCAGGGAGGGGTGGGGGGGCTGCAGAGGCTGGAAGCCACCCTAGGGAGAGGGGGCAGGGCCGAGCCAGCAGCTCTGGCGGGAGCCCAGGGCTTCTTTTCGCAGAGGTGGTGGTTTGCAGGATCGATGGCAGCAGACGGGCGAGGCAGCGGGGCAGACGCCTCAGTCCCACTTCTCCCACTCGCAGCAGGAGGGGACCGCAGCTCATGGGAAATCCTGGGGAAGGAAGAGCCTGTCCTGCACCGCAAGCCGCTTAAGGACACGGGAAGTGCAGGGGAGAGAGACGGGGAAGGAGGGGAGGCTGTTTCCACCCCGCCAGAGACTAGGAAGGAGAATTAGGTATGAACAGACAGGGTAGGGTGTGCAGGAGCGCAGCAGGGCCTGGCGCCCAGGTCCCTGGGAGAGGGACCCCCAGCTTGGCCAGAAGCCAGCCCTGCAGTGACCACAGGGGCAGGCGCCAAGGGAGGAGAGGGAGTCAGCAGGTCTCAGCCTCGAGCCTAGTGCAAGACCTCACCCCACCAGGGGGGACAGACACATCACTTCTCACGATGCCTCGGTTGCCACAGCAACCAGGAGATCTTTCCTGATCTCTCTCTGGCATCTGGCCAGGAGTGGTACACAGTCCTTCTTCTGCCACCTTAGCCCAGCCACACCCCAAGACTCAAATTGCTGGGCCAGCAGGACTTGCAGAGGACCATCTGCAAGGAGCCCAGGCCACTCAGGGAGGAACCCAAGAGGATTCTGGGAGAGATGCTCACACAGTGGGTTTCCTGAGAACTTTGGAGAAGGTTGTGCTGCAAACCAGGAGACACAAGTGCTGTCATCCTCCCTCACTCACCCGATCATTCATTCCAGGAAACTTCTTTGAGAGCCTTTTGTAAATGCCAGGATCAACGGCGGAGATGAGTCAAATTTACTCAGTATCTGGTAGGCAACTCAGGTGACCGTAAAACCCTGTGTCTCAGCTGGGTGCTTTTGAGTACCGTCTTCTAATCTTATTTGAACATTCAGTGTGTCCTGCAGTGCTATTCATTTAATATTTCTCCTTCGATGGATTAACTTTTTCTTTCTTTCTTTTTTTCTTTCTTTCTTTCTCTACTAGGAATTGAACCCTGGGCAACTTTGCATTGACCGAGTATCACCCCCAGCCCTTTTAATTTTTTTTTTTTTTAAATTTTGAGACAGGGTCTTTGTTAAGTCACCATGTTGCCTAGGCTGGGCTTGAACTAGTGATTCTCCTGTCTCAGCCTCCCAAGTGCAGGGATTACAGGCGTGCGCCACCACACCCGCTTATGTGCTGCTGGGGAACTGAACTTGAGTACGTAGTGTCTGCTAGGCAAGTGCTTTGACCTCTGAGCCATTCCTCCAGCCCCTGAGGATTCACATTTTTAAAAGAAAACTTAATTAGTTTTACTTACTATTACCACTACAAGTAGAAAATGAGGATTTCTCTTTTTCTTGGTCTTATTTGAAGGGAAGTATAAAACTAATTTTAAGGAAGCGATTTCACTTTTCCGGGGCAGCGTCCCATTGTGTGAAATGGGGACGAACTCTATGGAAGGGCTACTGCCAAGATTAAACCTGTTCACATTGAGAATGTTTGGAAGCGAACTTGGCACAGAGTTGGTGCTACCCATTGCTGATAGATACATAGATAAAGGATAAAACTCAAGATTATCCCCAAGTTCTCCCTAGATATTGTTTACCGCCGAAGGCTCTGAGCCCATGGCTTGTTCTTTTCTGGGAAAGTGACGAGACTAGCAAGTGTTGGCAGGTATTAAAGCCACATCTACACCAGGCCAAGGCTTCCTTTTCTTGCTGACTGCACGGAGACCTGGGAAGGACAAACTCACACACTGTGAAACAGTCTCTCTTGGGGTCTTGCCTCAGGGCCACCTGTATCACCTAGTGTAGGCTACAGCTTGTATTGGTAACAAATACTACCAAAAGTCTCAGTGGGTTTGACCACCAGGGCTTATTCCTTAGTGACGCTGTATGCCCATCACAGGTTGGCTGGGGCCCTCTACATACTAAAGAGAACTAGAGCGGCCACCATCTTGAATGTTTGGGTTGCCAGGCTAGGCAAAAAAGAGAGCTCTGGCATGGACACTTAAGTGCTCCCATCTGGAAGTGACAGTGACACTTCCACTCACAGTTCATTGGCCAATTTTGGCCACAGGGCCCCACACAACTTGGAGGGAGCTGACCTTCCCTGAGTCTGGGAGGAGGGAGAAGCGTGCCAGTGACATCACCTGGCATCCTGGTGGTTCACAGTTTGCACACTTCTGCTCCAGGCGAGGGGAAAGATTTAAGAGCTGTAGAAAGAGGAGCAGACCATGGGGATGGACACTGGATGGGAAGATGCTCTGAGCTCTCCTGAAGATGGGGTTTAGGGCAGGGAGGTGAGAGAGAAGAGGGGACCCCCCCACATGCGTACACACACACAGACACACACACACACAGGCTTTTGCCAATGCGCTAACCTTTCTGAAATCAATGTGGGTCTTCTAGTGGATGAGTATGGTTCACGTGCCACGTGCACATCCATGCATATATGCATGCTGGGAAAACCACAACAGAATTGATGACGCAGCCCACCATGGCTTAGACATGCATAGTATAACATACAAATCCCTTGTGCTGGATTTAGAAGCAAGAGTGAGTGGCTGACAGCCAAAGCAGCAGCACTGACCTGGCGAGCTCTTAGATGCCCCAGAGTCCCAGGGAGCGCGCAGGGGCAGCTGCAGGCTCTGGGTCCACCGCTGGGACTGGGGGCTGTCAATCCCTGGCATTGGATGTAAACGGGAGAAGGGGTGAGTTTTTTCAGGGACTCGGTCCAAATCTTGCATTAGACTTTTCTGGGAGTCTAGGACCGGGACTGCCATGGCCGGTTGGGTAGCTTGCTTACTTTACAGGAAGGGGCTTGGCTGACGGGAAGAGGGAGGGCTGGAGTCCATCTTGTGCCCCCTGTTTCAGGCTTATGTCATGCCACAAGGCTGCGCTATCCAAAGCGAGGGGACTCTTTGATTTCTACAAAGAGACCATTGGGCCAGTGGCCACATCCGATTCTCAACGATGCGAAGAAACCCACTGTTACAGTGTTTCCCTGTCTGCTGGATTGGGCAGTACATATACTAAAGCGTTTCCCTGTCTCCCTCTTTTGCCCGCCTCTCGCAGCTCCTAAGGAAGATGACCCATTTTACTATGGTGAGTGTCAGATTTTGTGATGAGGGCACCCTAGGGCTGATGGGAGGGCATGGCTGCAGGTCCCCACAGGCCATTGCTGGAGTGGCGTCCATGTGACCATAGGCGCATGGTCCTATCTGCTGGGTTCAGGGAGAACAGAGCCAGACCACAAAGGGAGGGGGTCTCAAGCTCCCTTGGAACCCCTTCAGGCTCCTGACACTTAAAATATGCTTCCGTAGCAAGGCTCTGGGCTTGTGCACTGAAGCCATCAGAGAAGCAGATGGAGAAACCGTAAAAGCAGTGACTCTGCGGCCAGGTCACCTGAATTTGATTCCTGGTTTGTCCATTCCCTACTTGAGTGGCCTTGGCCAAGTGACTTTATTTCCCTCTCTGGGCCCTTCTGTAAGCAAGGGATAGCAATAGTTCCCCTCTGGAAGGATTGTGGGTAAGGTTTACCTGGACGATGCTGTTACGTCACCCTCGTGGCATTGTGGGTCTACGAAGCTGCCCAGGCCTGGAGTACCTAGCCCCAGCTTCTGGTGTAAACCCTCTCCTGTCCCCTACCTGTGCTCATTCTTGTGGCTCTCCCACTATGTCAATCTCTTTCCCACCTCAGGGCCTTTGGACTTGCTGTTCCTCCTTCAAGGAATATACTTTCTCTGTAGCTGGTTAAGGTTTCTTCCCATTCTTATGGCCTCAGATCCAGTGTCGACTGCTCACTCCAAGAGGTCCTCCCCAACGCCCTGGCAAAAGGAGCCACGCCACACCCAGCTATGATTTGGATTTTAGGGCTTTTTGTTTGTGCTGGTCATAGATGGGTGCTTAATCACAAAGTGAGAGTCAACTGCCGGAGATTAGAGACTCGGCCGAGAGCTGGCACATAGTGGGTGCTCCATGGATTCACATTTCAGCAAATACTGGGCACATGCTGCATGCCAGGCAATGTTCCAGGCTCTTGGAGTCACTGCACTGAGCAATACAGGCGAGATTTCCTGCCCTCCTTGACCTGACACTCAGTTAAATGAAATGAAAGTTATTTATGAGACAAGAGTAATTCTCATGAAGGAAAATTAAAAGGGAATGAGATTAGAAAATATTGAAAAGGAAAGGGAAGTTTTTATTTTTTTCCAGAGGCAAGGTCTTGCTCTATAGTCCAGGCTGGTCCTGATCTCCCTGTGTAATCTAGGTTGGCTTCAAACTCTCAGCGATCCTGCTGCCTCAGCCTCCTGAGTGCTGGGATTACAGGTGGGAGCCACCGCACCTGGCTTATGTGCCGCTGCGGGATTGAACCCAGGGCCTTGTGTTTGCTAGGCAAGCACTGTAGCAACTCTGAGCTATGCCTCCAGCCCTGAAAAATTCTAAATAGAATAGAGAAAAAACTTATCAACATTTGAATAAATTCCACAGGTTGGTAAGAGAAAAAGCCATGTGAGGTATCTAGGGGAGTGCTTTCTGATAGAGAAAATAGCCAATGCAAAGGCCCTGCAGCAGGATGAGGGGATAAGGATGGCCGGAGAAGGAACAGGACAAGTCACAGTGAGTGTATTCCCTTTGCACTTAACTACATCTCCAGCTCTACATTTATTATTTATTTATTTATTTTGAGACAGGGTCTTCCTCTGCAGTCCAGGCAGATCCTGAACTCACTATGGAGCCCAGGCTGGCCTCAAATAGGCAATCTTCTTGCCTCAGCCTCCTGAGTGCCGGGATTACCGGCTTGCACCACTACACCCGGCTTATGTCATACTGAGGAATCAACCCAGGACCTTGTGTTTGCTAGGGCAAGCACTTGAACGGCGGTGTTATTCCTCCAGCTCCATTTTTTAGTTTTTGAGACAAGGTATCACTAAGTTGCCAGGCTACCCAGGCTGGGCTCAGATTTGCTACCCTCCTGCCTCAGCCGTCCAGAATTCAGGCCTGTACCCCCGTGGCCAGGCCAAGCATAATCTAGAAGACCTGCTTTTGTCTAGAGTAGATCCCTGCAGCTGTGGGAGTGCCCCTTGGAGCTCAGGACAGCAAGACCACAGAGGAGGCTGCTGATTTAGTCCCCATGGGCCGCCATGGTGGGTCGGGCCGGGACCAGGACCAAGACTAGGAGAATGAGAGATGGAGGAAAACAGCAGGGAGTGTGGCCGCAGGTGCCAGTGCTGCTTGGACTCTGGCTCCTGGCTCTCCTGTGAGCCCCTGGAGGAGCGTCGGAATCCTGCTTGTGGGCCCTGCCCTGCGGCCTGGATGGATCCAGGAGTGCGGCGTCAGGGGGCCGCGGCGCCTTCCCTGCTCCGACGTCCCTGTTCTCTTCCCCAGACTATGACACGGTGCAGACTGTGGGCATGACTCTGGCCACCATCATGTTCTTGCTGGGCATCATTATCGTCCTCAGTAAGTCGGACCTCCCCCGCACTGCCCCGGGGCTCCGAGCACCTTGACTCTGGCCACTGGGTTCCGTCCACATCCCCTGTCCCTTGTCCCTTAGCTTCTTGTTCTCTCTCCCTCTCCCTCTCTCTCATCAGGCAAGAAGGTGAAGTGCAGGAAGGCGGACTCCAGGTCTGAGAGGTCTGGCTGCAGCAGGGAGAGGGGGTGGCGGGAGCAGCCTGGGGCCTCAGGGTGCTGCCCTCACAGAAGGGCCCAGGAAGCCTGGGTGACCTAACCTTGATCTCTCTCTCCTCTTTGCTTCCACAGCCCAACGTGCAAGTCCTGTAAGTCAGAGCTTCCGTCCTCAGGTAAGGGGGAGAACGCGCGCTCCTAGTGGTCACCGGAGGGCAGCAGGTCCAAGAGGAACCCTTACTAGCCCAGCCACACTGGGGCCCAATAGAAGCACTCCGGACAATTCTGTAGGAGGTTGAGCCCGTAGAGGAACGGAAGGTGCCAAACCACCAGGGGGCAGTGAAATGTGACATGTCCGGAGGCCACAAAGACTCCCAGAAACAAATGCAGATCCCAAGCCAGGGACAGACGGCTCTCCCGTGGGCTCGTGCTAGTTGGGAGTGGGAGAGCCAGGACCAGCGGCCACAGCAGCCTAGGATGCTTTCCAGGCTGGTGTGCTGCTGGTCAGATCAGAGACTCAGGAAAAAGATGGAAGCTGAGGGAAAGAGAAGAGGGGAGGAAGGGAAGGGAGAAAGGACAGGCGCCTGAGTAACTGTACCGGGATAACAAAAAAGAACCTGGCTGGAGGGGGAGCACAGCACTTGGAGTGCTTGCTAGCTAGGCTTGATTCTCACTACCACATAAGCAGGTATCGTGGGGCACGCCTGGAATCCCAGCATTCAGGAGGCTGGGCATGAGTTCGAGGCCAGCCTGGGCTACAGAGCCAGATTCTGCCGCAGAGAGGGAGAGAGGGGGTGGTCCAGGCACAGAATACAGATTTTTGAATTCTTCTTGGGGGAAAAAGAAGCTGTGGGGATGTAGGTGGTCTGAGGCTGGAGGAGAAGATGCGAAGGGAGGGGGTT